>JAAVUB010000696.1:0-57788 GCA_014898885.1 Fusarium lyarnte (nom. inval.)
GTGGGGCAGTTACCGCCTCTAGCTCTAGCTCCAGCTCTAAGGTAGTGGAGGGGCGAGGGGTTCAACAACGAGGATGAGACGGGAAGGAGGGGTCGAGTGAGTATTCGAGGCAGGTTAGGTAGGTGGCCCCGGGAGCAAGGACTTCTGACTTTATCAAAGTTCACTGCAGTGGTAAAGGCCTGCTAAAGTATACCCAAACTTCCATAGGTGCCTAAGTCTTTTCATCACTGAAGATACAGGCCCTAAGTTCTCTTACTTCCTCTAGCCTTAGGTGGTAAGTAGGAAGGTACCTCTGTACTAGCGGCTCCATCCAAGGAGCGAGCCTGTAAGTTACAGCTAAAATTGACAACTCAGATCAGAAGCACAGCAAAGGCACGAAACGAAACGAAGGAACAAAACAACCACGGAGCTGGCCGCTTCGGAAAAAAGAGAACCTCCATGGCTGTAAAACATACAGTGTCCATCTCAAGGACCCTTCAAGGGATACGCCAACCAACCACCAGGAACTCTAGAAACCTTCTCTAGTCGACGCCAAAAGTCAATTTCAACCAGCCGTCCCATCAACGACGTTTTCCACGGCTCAGGATCACAGTAGATCGAGGCGAGACAAACAAAGTCGATCGTTGACCGTATGGTATTGCTGGGTTCATGGTTCATACAAAACGCATGGCACAGCAGCGTGTTGTATGTTGTCGTTACAAGGAGAGTACGGGAAGATGCTTGCAAGATCACAGATCACCATCCATCGGTGGACGACTAGAATCCTTCCATTCGCACATCAGGTGAACAACTTGTGAGCCTCGAATTGTAGATGCATTCCTTTCAAGCTGCATGCGCAACGTCTAGCCAGAGCTTGCAGAAACGCAAATGCGAGCTATGTTACTCTCTCCGCACGCCTTGGCTCTGCGTCGTGCGCCTCATTTATGCGAAGAATTATGGTGCGGGACAGAACCTTGAACTCGCTGGACAGATTCTGTTGCATCGGCTTCTACAGAGTCGATTAGAGCTAGATTTGATGTTGATACAATGCCTTATTGCTGTGCTCCAGCCTCTTGAAGGGTTCATGTGGCCAGTAGAGCTTGGACTGGTGGTTCCTTGGCTATGGGATGATAGAAGTACCTGGTTCTTGACCACGATCCACCAGGTACGCTAGATCCATCCGCAAACATACACCGCCGTGAGATGCATGCAGGCAAACACTTTGGAGGCAGCTGCTGTTCGGCCTGCATTGAGAGGACCAGTGTGCTGGCAATTGACCCTCAGTGCGTCATACGAGGTCAGCATTGAGTTTGTCCTGACTTGTACGGCATCTTCGGAATCAGTGGCCAGCCTCTTCCTCATACTGCGAACTATCAAATGCCAGCCCAAAACTCCACAACAACCGTTTTACCTGCTACCTAGATACGACCATGTGTATTCTGATTTGCGACATTTCACGTCATTGCTTGCGCCCGACGGCGCCAGTGCGATGGATCTTGTGGACGTGTCGAGTGGTAGGCCTTTCATGCTTGAGCCATCAAAGCGCGGTACCTTCCAATTTATCAGACCGCGAGATTGGAAGCGAATAACGACGCAGCAAAGACATGTTCAACATCGGGAGAGATGGGCTTTATTTGAAAGGGTTGCATTGTGCTTTGATATAGCTTGACTCCCCGCACGATGTTCATCATCGACCTGAATCTCAAGCCCACCGACCTACAGGATCCAGGCACCATTATTTCCCTGCCCACCTATCATTTAAAGCTGAGAAAAAGTAACTGTGTGTGTTGATGTTAGGGACGCGGTGAGGGGTCTATATTAGATTATAGATGACATCGCATGGGTAAGCCGGCTGCATCCAGATGACCTGGATTATCTGCACCGACTGGGAGACGATGAACAATCCTTCATTGTCTCCCAGCCTGCTCGATATCGCTTATTGGAACCATGCTTTCTAGATATGCTACTGCAAGCATGCCTATGGCAACCGAGAATAAGATTCGGACAAACCCCATGTAGTGGAAGCCGGAATCGTGTTGTCGTTGCAACAAATTTGTGGACTTGCACGGAGCAAGTTCAATGCCAAGCCCCCGACACGGCCCCTTGCGGCTGGTCGGCCAGGGACGGCTTCGCTTCGAGTCAAGCAAGCACAAGTTTTGGTTCATCATGCAGCTGGCGTGAGGTTTATTTTTACCATCGCACAGCAGTAGTTTTGTGGGTGAAAACCATCAAAGCGCCGTCTCCAACCCTCATTGACATGGGCCCCTGATCCACTCAAGGCTGAGAACCCAACCCTCGCATGCATGGCTGGCTCCTACTGGGTTGACGATATCGCGAATCCTGCAAGTTGGTTTGTGCCCTGATCCAGAGCATGAGCAGAGACTGGCCCACCCACAGGCTTTGGCCATGTGTTTATACCAATGCTCGAAGCTACGTTGAGGATTCGCTTCACCTGGAATCAGGAAATTTTATAAGATATGACTACCTAGGAATTTATCTAAGCGGTCGAGAAACAACGCACTGAAAGGCTAGGTGCTTTTCAGTGACCACCATATCATCCTTGGACAGGCTGGTCAACTGTCAACTTGCTTTACCACTAGCTTGCAGCTCGTTGGTTGATCAAGCTGCAGCGCTTGCAGGGTTATACCTCGCATGGGTCATATCAGGTACATGCTGGCGCTATGTACCTGGCCCGCCCCCTGCTCAACAGTGCAGGTGACCTGTACCTGGCGGCTCTGACTGGCATGAGTTGCTGTTCAATGTGCCCTCAAGATAGAATTATTCAGCAAAGTGTTGTGTAACGATATTCAGTCCGCACGTTGCTTGATGCCTCTGCTTGGACTTAGACCCGCGCGTCTGGATACTACGGTTATTCAAATCGTTCTGACTTACTGCAATCCCACCCACCCACCTCAAATACAGGTTATCGTGCCCAACAGTCACCGCTCAGGAATACGGATACTCCTAAGCAGCATCCATCGACTCATCCTGCAACTGCAACCCGCTCCCCACCAAAGCCGGCGGTGCCTTGCCCTGTCAGGGTTCCCATGAGACGAGACGAGCTGTGATCGGTCGCAAACTGGCAAAGCGGAGAATTGTGTTGGCGCCGTTTGAACCGAGACCAGAGCTCCGCGCCCAGCGAAACTCAACACCCACGGCCATCCAGTGCCAGGCTCGATTTGCAGCCAGCTGGGGAACCCTGGAGAATTAGGTTCTCGTCGGACTTTCGACCCACGGTGATCCAGGTCAATGAGCATGACAACAGCGAGCACGACTACGTGAGGTGGCTGACCTATAGATTGATTGGTCAGGCAACGTAACTAACAAAGACTCTGTCTTAGTGCAAGGGAAACAAGAGAGTTGGGCGACTCCATCCTACCTCCATGCATCCATCCCGGATCCGGACTCCACAGACAATCGATTTGGGGCGGAAAAGCAACCATAGACATACATCATCGCCACGCTTGCCCCTGCGGCCCTGCCACTTTTTCCCTCTGTGCCCCTGTCTCGACTCACCAGTTTGCGACTGTCAACCTTTTTTCCTTCTGCGTCACGCACGTTTTGGTTCACGTTGTTACTGCAGTCTTTGTATGCAAGCAACACACATACAGTTTCGATTTTGACTTTTTCGGCTGTCCCTTGATAAATTCAAGTTGCAACCACAAATGATAGCTCTCAAAGTGACGATTTATTCCATCGAATGAGTTTGACTGCATCGCTTTCGCAGTTATCGCCCAGAGAAGAATATCAACTCACCTCAGTCTGGTCTGTGTCACTCTGCGGATCTAGGCCCTGATCTTGGCTGGCTTGCATCACCGCTACGCACGCCTCCCTCCCCGCCGGCATTTCTAGGTACGCTCTGAGGCGGGCCTTAGTTAGCAGGTCGTGGGTACTCTGTAGGAGCCTGAGAACGCCTCTACTCATTCTCTTACATCTCTCACACACGCTCCCTGTTTCTCCATCCTCATTGTCTCTCTTCTTGGCCCCTTACATCTATCCCTTATCCCGCTGGGATCCGCGCTCTGCCTCGACTTGTACATGTTCCGCTTTGTGTGTGCCTGTCTTGTTGCATCCTAACGCCCGGACTGTTACTTCTTATCTCCATATCCCCCATCATCAGAAGGTTTTCGTCTTCTACAGGGTTGCCCGTGGCCGTCATCACCCGCCTCGCGATTTCTGCTAAATCCTTTGGCCGTCTCACATTTTCTGCCTCAGTGAGATTGCCGGTGTATCCAAGTGTAAAAATTGCAGTCCCGACAGCACATATAGCGGTGCATCACGATTACCCGACCGATTTCTCGTACCTGTGTGACCAGGACGTTGCACCCTCCGGGCATATTTCTCGCCCTTTCCCCGAGAAGCGGACCCGCGCAACGGTAATATCGTTACTAATATTGATAATACTGCTGCCAGTATCGAGTTCGAGCTTTTCTCGCCATGGCGGCCGCTTTTCGCCCAGTGAATTCCCCGCTGGCCATGACGGTCTCCCGCGAAGACGTCATGGGTTCATCGACCGCAACTCCTCGACCCAACACAGCCCCTCATACACACTCACAAATACCTGCCGACGATGGTGCGACTCCGACAAGGGCAACTTTCAACCTGGCTAGCCAGAAGCCACTGCCTTCTAGCCCTTTCCCCCAAGGAATACAGATGCCTGAACAACCACCGAAACCAAAGATGCCTAGGCGTCACGACTCACGGCATTCAAACAAATCGGGAGACTCGGGAGACGTAGATATGGACGATTCCGATGGGGAGACTGGCACCATTGAGGATGGCGCTGGATCTGACGACGAAAGTGTTGGAGCAGACGGACCCAGGTCGGGCAAGAAGAAGAAGTCGCAACGCTTTTATTGTACGGACTATCCTCCTTGTAATTTGAGCTTCACGCGGAGCGAGCATCTGGCCCGGCATATCAGGTTCGTGGTCTTCCTTTGTCCCTCGATCCGTCCTGGTTTGTCGTAATGCTGACCAATATCAACAGAAAGCATACAGGAGAACGTCCATTCCAGTGCCACTGCTCTCGCCGCTTTTCAAGACTCGACAATTTGAGGCAACATGCACAGACAGTCCATGTCAACGAGAACATTCCTATGGACTCGCTAGCTGCAACCGGCTCCCGGTTTCAACGACAGATGCGGCCCGATCGAATCAGGCAAGCCGGTAATCGAGCCAGAGCATCGACAGGCGGCAGTGCCGGCGGTCCTCAACGAGGGCATTCCAAATCGCTCTCGACCTCGAGTATCACCAGTGTCAGTTCTGTCGGCTCGGCTTACAGCGTTCAAGATGCCAGACGGCGACCGCCTCCACTGGTAATGGCAGACCCTCGCTCCCGATTGTCTTTGGAGTCGTACCGGAGTGCTATGGAGGGCTCTTACCCTCACTACCGACCTGCTTCTCCCAGTGATTTCGGAACACCAACTTCATCCACCTTCTCAACTGGGCAGAGCAGCCCAAGATGGGGACCAGGCGTGTCTTCCCCAGCAACATCACACTCACGATCTCACAGCATGTATACCTCTGGAAGTCGAACACCAGGGCGCCGTTTGAGTGTCCCAGGGAACCCATTTCAGTCCCCTGGAGCACCAGGGGGAAGACCGATGATGTTTGGGCCTGGTCCTGCCAATGCTTCGAATGTGGGTGCTCTCCCGCCAAACAGTAACGGCATCCCTCAATCCCCTACTCCCTCATCGACTTCTCAATGGTCGCGAAGGGAGTCCATGTCAGAGAGTGATTGGCGCCGAAGAACATGGCATCCAGATAGCCGCAATATCAACGGGAACCCCAGTCAGCTAAGCTCCGTTGTGAACCAGTCATCTGTCCGCCCGAACCCGCCACCACCGATCGCGAACCCTTCCGCTTCTCAGTCGTCCTTCCGCCTGCCCGGTATCGAGTCGTTCGACCCTCTCCCGCCTGCTACACCACCAAGGAGACAGCCTTCGCCCATGATGGTCGACCAAGAGCCTCAGATTCGAGCCTCTTATCAACCCCACCTCCCCGAAACCCCGATGCAGGACGAGAGAAGAAACCTAAACTTGTACGATGCGAGCCTTCAGAGAGGCCTCAACCGCCTTGACATCAACCACAGTACACCGCCTCGTGATAGTGCGGGTAGCTGGGCTTCCGAAGCAAACAAGGCTGTCCAGGCACAAGCTGAGCATGTGCGGCTCAATCCTCCTACAGTTCGTTTCGAGGAGCGGCCTCCGGTATACCAGGGCCCCAAACCTCCACCTACCTCTGCCCCACGAGCTCTTCATCAACACACAGTTTCGGCCCCATCTATTACAACATCGAGAGAAAACAAGCGTCGTGGATGGTATAATGGGCCCGTTTCTGTTCATAGAGACGGCCGACCTCCTCAGGAACAGCAAGATCCACGGCTGGCTCACGTGGATAGGATGGTGCATCCGAACTTTACCGGCTTCAGTGGATTCCCCGTCAAAGAAGCGCCACTGCACCCTCAATATCAGCAACCACCACAACAACTACCCCCACAAACTCAGCAGCACCCACAGCATCCCCAGCAGCAACAAAACTCGCATCAACAGACCCAGCAGCAACAGCAACAGCAGGGACGACCTGGTAGTAATGGCTCTCTAGGCCGTCTTGAGGCGTTAGTTGCTGTTGCGACAAGCGAAGGATCTACTGCTGCAGCATACTGAGCTGGATTATGCCTCATCCACCCCGTCGTTTTGAGACGACAATGATTTGACGACTTATGACCTATTACCTTTAACCGGCTTGTCTTTTCTTTTATACCTGGCAGCGGAGACGACGCACGTTGCGGGCATGATCCTTTGCATGATACACGACCATGGAACTTTCTTTATCTCTTTTCGTACAACGACATCCCTACTCTGATTTAACTTGGCTATGGGTTCAAATGGCAGCATTAACAAAATCCCATCGGCATTGGTATCTGACTCAAAGAACCGACATTCGCTCCAACAAATCTGAAACGTCTGGCCCCCGGGAGTTTGCGAAACAAGCTGAGCTTGTGAGATAATTTCCTTGCTCTCAACAGCTTTTTATTTATTGTTTTTATCGAGGGTGTCCTAGTTTCCTTGTTCCCTAAACTGGAGCATGATCTGCAATGGTGAAGGAGGACGTCATCGGTCAACGCGATACCCTAACTTTGTTTGCATGAAGCGACTTCAGTACATGATTTGGCCGTATATGAATATTCCCGACCCGTTGGCATCATCCTGCGGTTATGGCAGGGTTGGTTTTGCCGGACGCCGTTGTGTCATTGTTTGAATTCCTGGGGCTAGGCTTAGGTGATATTGAGAGATGTGTTGGTCAAGTTTGACGCTTGTGCTGTGTCGTGGGGTTGGAGGATGGGTTTGAATTTGATACCCTGTGATTTGAGCGGTCTCTTAGTTCTTGTTTCTGTTGGCGTTTATCAGGATGCTTGGTTTAGACATGTGTCTCAGGATTCTCATGACCTTTTCTTTTATCAGGGGGGCAGTTGGTTTGGTAATGGAGTCGCGGCTCTGTTTACAGATTGATGATGAGGAGGCCTGGTGTGTTTGTTGACGTTTATGATGATATCTATAGTTTTATACAGCGACGAGATTTCTCAGACGTAAAGCTGAGCTATAATGCAAACTGGGTTTAAACTAGATCTCGGAGTGACTATCTATTAAGTGGCCGTGACTCGGAATATCTGCCGTGATAAAAGGTAGATGTGCGGACGCATACAAGGGGCTCATATCCGGCGTCAGTCGACCACTACCAGGTCAGTGACGGGTTTCAAAGGATCTCAACACAGCTCACATTCGGTCGTCAAAAACTCCGGGGCCAAATAGGTAGGGCAGATGTGACGTAGCTTGTACATCATATATTGGCAAAATGTCGTCGGACTTACAGGGCACTGAAAAGCACATCAATTCTGAATGGGTCACAACCTATTCATAATTTGCCTCTCGCTTTGTCCAACCACGAATCGCTCGCTGATAGTCTGATTGATCCGTCCAGAATGCCTGTCGCTAATCGCTGAGAGCGAGCGCCAACCTAACCTCTCGCCTCATTCGCGCCTCATACTCGCTTCATCACGCTCAGCTGCTTCCAATCTCGTCTGCTGATAAATATGGATGATAACCCGTCTTCGTCGTCGTCTTCTGCAGGCCGACTCAGGGCTCTTCTGCCAGGCCCAACTCGAGAAGGAGACTCACCCAGACCTCCACCCAAGCTGAACATACCCAAGAGGATATCTGTCAAGACTGCATGCCAAGCTTGCAGACAGCGCAAAGCCAAGGTTGTAGGACCTTCTGTGTCGAGATAGGCAGCGTACTGACTCCTGCAGTGCAATGGCCAAAGGCCAAGGTGCTCTGGCTGCATCGCTGCTGGCCGAGAATGTCACTATGCCAGCAACCCCTACGAAGCCGAGGCCGCAGCAATGAAGCGGAAACACGATGAGCTGAAGGAACGAATGGCTGATCACGAGAGTCTTTACTCGTCGCTCAAGAACAGAGAACCTCATGAAACAGATGAGATTCTGCGGAGAATACGAGCCGGAAAAGACGTCAAGAGCGTCACTGAGGACCTTCGGGGCGAGGGTTTGGCCACTCCTACGTCTAGGAAACAGGCACGTCCTCTTCTGCGAAACAATAGTGACAATACTTCCAACAGTGCTACAACATCTGGAAGTGCCAGCTCGCCAACCTTCTCAGTAACGCGCATGAACCTTTCCCAGCCCCAACAGCAGACAAGGGCCAGACTCACAGCTTCGTGAGTACGCCACAAGAATCCCAAACCTATGTCTAATACTTCCCAGAAATGACCAGCCTGGAAACGACTTTGAAGAAGCCTGGCGAGAACCTCAACCCACGATATCTGACGACGCTACATCCGCTAATCTACAAGAGCATATACTCCCTCTTTCGCGATGGACCAACGTCATGAAAGACGACAAATTTCTAAGTCACTTGCTAATGTTGTTCTGGACTTGGGATACCACATGCAACCGTACCATCGACCGGACTATCTTCGAAGACGATCTCAAGAACCTCGACCCTACGACATCAGGCGCACCCTCGGAGCTACGATTCTGCTCGCCATTTCTCGTCAATGCAGTTTTGGCCGTTAGTTGCGTATGTAGGCTTTACCATCCTTTTCGGAATCTCTGCAGGCTAAACCCTCGAATATAGCTATATACGAAGAACCCAATTACATTCAGCATGCCGGACGAACTAAGCACCCGAGGAAAGATATTCGCCCAAGAAGCCATCCGGTGTCTGAAGCAAGAAGACACACGGCCCTCATTGCCGGTGACACAAGGTCTAGCGCTTATGTATGTGTATGAAGGCGCTCTAGGCAACGGCGAAACAGCACTGGAGTTCCACGGTCTTATGCAGTCACGGTACATGGCGCTGAGACTCGATGATGTTTATCGTTCCACGGATACTGCTATTGCGGGATCAAGACAGAGAGCCGAAGCACACGCGTTGTCTTGGATACAATGGGGCTTCTACGCCTGGGACTGGTAGGTAATCTGCTCGTGCTGGACCAATTTCACTGACATATGTGACCCAGGAAGCCAATGCATGGTCTATGCCGTCGTCTCGTTATCAAGAAGCCCACACGACCCAAGACATGGTCAGAGGAAAACTCACCTCTGAACAGAACCGAGAATCCAGAATATTGGTGGTTCTCGTATCCTGGTTCCGTAGCGCCTCAGCGGTCGATGAAGGGTGAAATATTTGAGGCCGAATGCAACTTTACCGAAATCACAGAGCAGGTTCTCGAGTTCCTTATTCCATTAGAACAGGGAGTTTCACCGTCTCAAAATACAGGACGTGCTGTAGAGTTGTACTCTAAAATTATGGAGTGGAAGTTCTCCTTACCCGAAGAGCTGAGGGCTGAGAATGCAGTTCTTCCCGCTGCTATACTACTACAGTAAGTCTTATGTAGGATTATGCAGAGTATTATTGGTAACAGATGTGTATCTAGCCTAAGCGCAGATCTCGTAGCAATCAGCATTCTTCAACCCTTCGACAACGTCCCCAAATCCGTCTTCGGCCCCTTTCATCCACGTCTAACCTCCTACGCCCACGCAACAAACGCCATGTCAACGATCTGGCACTTTCGAGCTCTATATACTATCCGCAATGAACATTGGCTTATCCAAGCATGTTCCGTCTGCGCCTTCAAAGTCCTGTTCGCCATCGAAGAGAGCCCTATCCAACTCGAAACGTTCATAAAAGCGTGTCGAGCCCTCATGGAGCTTCGAGAAACGTTCCCTGTGGCGGAGGAGGTTATTTACTCTATCGAATCGGTGATAAAAAGCAAGAAAGTGAATATACCCTCGTATGCGAGAGATTATATGCCTAACGGTGCTGGAGAGGGTGCTGGGGACTTGAAGGGTGTCAGGGTTCGGGATCACAGTGTGATTGTTGAGAAGGCTGACTCGGATGGGAGTGAAGATCGTTTAACCATGACAGGTTTGCTTTCAACGTTAGCTCCTAGTGAAACGGGACTGTATGAGTTCACGTAGACAAGTTGCGTGTATGCATATCTAGATAGACAGGTTGGCGTTACCAGACGGCTAAGGCGCGTAGATGTTTGTCGTTGGATATATATACATATATCATGCGATACACTTCAAAGCAACGAGAGCCTGGCCTGCAAGTCTCTTCACTAAACCCAAAAACTTCAGACTTCCGGCAAATTTGAATCATCTAATTTGATCTTGGTAACTCCATTTACCTTTCTGACCCTACATCTACCATTTAGTTGATGACGGTCTCGGACATAAGGTCTGAATCCTGGATATAAGTTCTGCTGTCACATCTTTCGTATTTCGGATTCCAGAAAAGGGTTTCTCTGCATTGGGATGTATCCAAGAAAGATGGAATGAGGCAAAGCCTTCGTCGGCAACACTTGTATGATGCCTTGCATCACTCTGTCGATTCTCATAGGCAAACTCCTGTCGTCTGGTGATCCTCCCTTGGGAGTTTTTGAAGCACCAAGACCAATGACTTGAAATATAAACTCTTCTGGCAACTGACTGAGCGACCTTGGCAGTTTCGAGTTGTTCTTGTTGGCTTTTCCATCCCATAATCTGGTTTTCAATCTCTTCTTCATCGGGCCCAAGTCATTCAGCACCGTGTTTATTGTGCTATACATGAAAATAAACAAGGCAAAAATAAAACGGAATATCATCCTCAATGTGCAGCTGATACACCTTCACAAAAGCTGTGCTGAGTTTGTCAATCGATGCAAATTAGGGGTAGTTCAGGTTAGGGCCATGTTACCAACGACTGATTGACATAACTTTGGTGAACTTAGTAGTTTACATCATGATATTAAGCTTACGTTGGACTGAATTGCATTCTCGTAAATCGCAGGTTCTCTTGCCAGAGGCACATTGCGCATACAGGTCGTGAACTTGGGCCATTTCGCTAGCATCGATACAGGAGTTCATACGATACGTATCAGTCAAACATAAACCATCGCAATCCACAGATTTGTCTAGCTCTCAACTCATTATCATTGGCATGTACGACAGCTAACATCATGAACGCTAAGAACTGTGTCCTTCAAGCACATCTCCACGCTATCCTACCATTTTCTGTATACTACCCTTCTTTGTCTTTCATCACTATCCATCCCATACGCCCACCACCTGTCTATCTTGTCTTCGTCTTGTCCAAAAACGCCTGGAAAAAACAATCCTTGGTCTGTCATTACCGCTCATCGTTGGGGATATGTCCCTCGACAGCACTCAGCGCCCCCAGATTCACCTCGCCGAGACGCTCTCCAACATCTTGGACACCAGCGAGGAGAGCTACGCACTCGATCACATCCTCTGGTTCCAGGAGATGCGACTTGGCCAATGTGACCTTCGTGCTCGCTCCGACGGTGACTGTGAAGACGTGGTTGGCATCCAGCACAGGGCCCGAAGCGGCATTAAGGCTTCGGAACATGTCCTCATCCGTGAAGTCGTCACCCATACATAGGGCAAACTCGAGGTGCCCAGATTTGTCCTCAGACTCGGTGCCAGGTGTATGGTACATGGTGATGAGGCGCTTGGCGATCTCACCCTTGTTGATAAACGTGGGGCGGACTTCGATGTTGGCCTTGCCAGGCATCACCTCCACATCCCATTTCGCGCCAACTGTCGATTCGAGCTCCTTATGGCACTCTCGTGACATGTGAATGCCTTGCTCAGGGTCGGCCAATCTGTAGTGCCAGGTCAAAGCACATCGCTTTCTCTCGATAAAAGAACCTGTTTTACGTCAGCGTGCGTGGAGTGGAATATGTGTTAGTGTACAAACCTTGAACCCTGTCGGTGTATTTCTGGAAGACTTCCATCACCTCAGCCTGCCATCCCATATCGAACGTCTCTGCGAGATTCTCCCACTCATCTGAGCCGGGGTGCTTCATAAAGCTGCCGTGCTCGGCCGAGAATCCAAGGCGTCTGTTGTTGCCAAGGTGCTGCTTCAAGAACTCCTGATCTCGTCCCGAAATGATCCACACAGCATTCTTGGGATCGGAAGCCAACAGGTCAAGGGTGTGAATAAGACGCTCCGAGGGCACTGCAGCACTAGGCTCGCGCACAATGGGCGTCAGGGTACCGTCGTAGTCGAACATGAACAGACGTTTATTGGCTGAGCGGTACTGAGTAAGAAGAAGAGCTCGATCTAGCAGAGGAGTGGAGTTGGCAGAACTGCTGTCGCCAAGAACGTTGTACACCTTGCGGATGAATTTAGTGATCCAGGACTGAACATTGTGCTCAGTAACGTGTCGGTACAGACGAGACTGCATCTCTTGTCGCTTGTCTTCGGACATGGTGAGCGCGGCATTGATCTTCTCAGCAACGCCGCTGAGATCCCAGGGGTTGATGTGGATGGCATCGCTGAGACTGCCAGCGGTGCCGCTGAACTCTGAGAGAATGAGAGGGGCATTGCCCTCCTTTTGGCAGATGATATACTCCAGACTTGTGGTGTTCATGCCGTCACGCACAGAGGTGATGAGACCAATGTCACCGGCACGCAGAAGAGCAAAATACTCGTTCTGGCTGAGGTACTGTGGGTAGTGCTGGACTGGAGAAAATCCCAGACTTCCGTACATGCCGTTGATGCGCATAACAAGCTCATTGACACGGGTCGCGACCTTTGTGTCGTCCTCAAGATCCTCCTTCTCTGCCTCGACGCTAGTGGGTGAGGTGACTTGGATGAGAACGACCTTCTCACGCCACTCCGGGTACATCTCAAGGAAGCGCTCAAAAGCCTGCAGCTTCTGGGCAACGCCTCTGACACTATCCAGGCGGTCACGTCCGACAATGATCTTCTTTCCGCGGTAAAGCTCGCGCAGTGCGTTATACTTGGCTGTCACAGCATCGGTCCATGCGTGGCTTTCAACCTTGGCAGCGTCAATGCCAATGGGGAAGACGCCGACTTGGACACGAGTTCCATAAGCATCAATTCCAAGAGTATCGGAGGGGAATCCAAGGATTCGTGTGCAGCAGCTCAGAAAATGGCGAGAGTAACTGTATGACTGGAAGCCAATGAGGTTTGAGCCCAAAACACCCTCAAGAACCTCCTTTCGTCGAGGCAGACAGCGGAGGAACTCGCTACTGGGGAAGGGAGAATGTAGGAAGAATGAGATGTACATGTTAGGTACTCTCTGTCGCAGCATGCTGGGAAGCAACATTAGGAAGTAGTCATGAATGATGACGATGTCGCCAGGTTTGTAGATCTCGATGATCTTGTTGGCGAATTTCTGGTTCATCCTGTAGTAATCGGCCCATTGAACACGTTCGCGTCGGCCGTCGGTCGGCTCATGCTGCTTGTAGTGGAGGAGGGTGTAGAGATCATGCTCGGCATATCGTCGCCAGCGGGCCTGGTCCTTGAGAAGGATGCCCTCAGAAGTGGCCTCGGCTTCATCGGAGAGCCAAACAGGGTAGGTACGGATGGTCTTGTTGTGTGACAAATGGTACTCGAGGCGGTCTTGGTCATCGCGGGGGACCCAGAGGCCATCAACTGGAGGAGGAGTCGGTAGGCGCGTGTTGCCGTCAATGGGGACAGGTGCGGAGAGGGCGTTGAGCGATGTCGCACCAAAAGTGTTTGGGGCGGGAGTGCCAGGCGAAGAAACGACGTCATCAGTCGGAGCGTCGATTTCGCCGGTCCACGCAACAACGGTATGATTCCATGGAGTAGCGTCGGAGGAGAGGTATGCGAATGAGTCAAAGAGAGCAGATTGACCGCGGCGAGTTTTCAAGTCCTGTAAAGAGAGCAAGAGTTTAGCTGAGGCTCAATTTTCATGTGACGAGGGGGAGCTGAAGCTGGCAGGGAATGAGCTCCTCTGTACGGAGTAGCTCTGGTTGGAGAAGAGGGGGAAATGCAAGCTAGAGAGTGAACCCCAGTAACTGATAGTGATACGAGATGAAAGGTTGAGGAAGCGAAGCGAAGCGAGGTGAATAGTTAGTTACATACCCAATCACCGCCTTTTCGATAGACGAAAGAATGCGGTGTGTTGAAGGTAGCCGAGATAATGTTACCGCTCAGAGCCAAGTCAGGGTTGGCAGCTCGAATCTCGGACAAGGACTCGCGGCGGCGCAAGTTGGGCGCTCCAGTGTTTTCGCTGGTGGTTGCCATTTTCCCGGTCAAGATGTAATCTGAGAGTCAGGCTCGGAAGAGGGAGAGAGAATTGATGTGAGGAGAATCGTGGACGAGGAGGTGTCAGCTGGCGTCTCCTTTGAGGTTGTCTTGTCGTAGCAAGGTGATCGCCGTCTCTCTCTCGCGAGGAGGTTATACTATGTAGTAATGCGCGCGCGTATTCCGTGATTAAGATGAAGCAGAAAGTGATGGGATAGAATAGGGGAATGAAATAGCTTGGCTATGCAAGCTGCGCGAAGAAAAGAGCTATTGAGTTTGAGAGATGAAAGAAGAGAAAGGTTGTAAAGCTACGACGGAGGAGGAGGGATGAATGGTTAAGGTTGAGCGGGACTAAGAGGGCGATTCTACAGGCTGGATAAGGTAAGAGGAACCTGGGCTACAAGCAACGGTGACGTTAGCTGTATCTGTTCTGCCCCAAGAAGATGGGACATAATAATAAGTCAAGTCAAGTCAAGGCATGGTCTGGTCTAGTCTTAAAGTCGGGCCGGGCAGTTTCGGCGACTCATCGTCGTGTGTTGCTATGCCCATCCATCCAGGCGGGAACTGCTGTAATCAGTGACTGATTGAGGTGGTGGGGCATTTCTCTGCTGTAAAGGTGCCTTGCTTTTTTGCGGGCATAAGGTACTCCTACTAATGGATGTAAAAATGGCACATGGTACCTTTTCTGAGCCTGAGTACCTTAGATCAAGTCACTGAAATCAAAAGCAATTGAACATGTCTCTCGACAATTTCACCGTCAAACTACTAATTCACAGTTTCACTCCAAGTGACTTCTCCAGGTCTATCTACCCCGGAAACCAAAATCTCTCCATTTTATCCCAGTATCATGAGCCCTCAGCACACCTTCTGGCTCACGCGCCGGAGCAAAATTCTTAAAGGCCCGACAGCTGCCAAGATGCCCTTGACTTGGGTCGCCAACTTGAGTGAACCCAGAAGATGGCTGCCGATCAGGTACAGTTGAACATTCAATGGCTGGAATAGGTAACCTAGCTTTGTCTATCAACACGCATGCTGTAGGTATAGTAGACGGACCAGCGTTGCATTATCTTCAACGTCGATCATTTTACAGCATCGGAATGTCATGAGATAATTCGCTGTGCACGCATCTTGCTACCTAAAACTCCACATTTGTGAGGTTCACGTCTGAAAGACTGTCTTTTGCAATGTATCGGACCATGTAGAAGGTGATAGAATTAGATATCTGGGGCATCGCATGGCGTTTGTTTCCATGTGACCGTGCGTGCCATGAGTTGGGGATAATCGCGGGGGAGGGGTCATGGAAGTAATTCGGCCGACAAACACCATTTATCAACTGTTGCTTATTTCAACCATTCATGAAGCTGAGAAAGCATTGGCAGCACTGACTCAGCATTTTAAGTTGCTGATGGCTGGTTCTCTATCTTTATTCAGCTTTCCCATCCTCTGAGCATTCAAGCCTACGCGGACTGTTAATGAAGGTTTCTTCGTATTGTCAATCAAGTGGTTGCGATATCGCTTTTCATGATCTCACGATGCCCTCATGGCTTGAGGTCAAAAGTAGATCATGTGTAAGCCCGTCCCACTCAATTACCACGCTCAATCTAGTACCATAAGCTCATCTTTAAGTTCGCCAATTCTAATCATCATCGGCAAAATCCACTTCCACGATGGATAAGATGCTATTCAAGAGTCTCCACTGGTTAATGCACCAACGACAAACAAGCAATACGGCACAGGCACCAGCAAAGTTAGCAACTGTGCCCCCAGATCAGTCCGAATCAGACAAAAGACGGTGAGACCCCCTTTGACGGAGGTGCACTCCCGAGATGCCAGCGCACCGCGTAAAGCTCATGATACTTTGCGAACCTTCTAAGCCATTGTCATTTGCAGCAAAAGTATTGAGTTGCGCAATCATAGTCCAAGCTTCTATTTGACAAAATATGACGCAGTATTTACCCAAACCATGGTTAATAAGAAACAGACGGTGCGCATTTGATTCAACATTAGGCGTAAACCGGCCCTCATTTCGGTGCAAGTACGTTCACATCGAGCCGATCCGGGACTTATCCCCCGGGCCACCCTGTGCAAAACGACCCCGCCATCGATTTTGCACCTACTGCTAAAAAGAACATGGACGGGCCAGGCCGTCAATCTCATCATGCCTCATCATCGAACTCTCATATGTATTCTAAACCATCCACCGCCAAACGTGACCGCACGTTCCCGGCAGTTGATATTCTTTGCTCGGACGTTTTAACCGAGTTTTTGACTGTTCTGCGAGAATATCCGATCACTGAGAGGTATAGTTGCTGATAATTGGTTGTTTCCTTGCCTGCAGATTATCTTCGATGGTGGCTGCGTCAAGTATGCATATTTGAGTCATTTTAAGAGATAATTTCCTCATTATCTCTCTGTTTATTTTAGAAATTGCTTCTTTCGTTTCTTCTGCAGCCCAATTGGAAGAGCAGGCTACTTCTACCTGTTCATGTTGGTTGGTTCACGATAAAAGCTTGAGGGCTCCGTTGCAACAGTATTACACCACTAGAACTTCTGGACATGGTATGTCTTATTGCCTGCATTCTCTGTTCTGCTTCGCCCTTTCGATATTTACATCTCACTCTGTCTCTACTCAGTGCGGTTTATCGACGAGCTACCATTGGAGGTTGGCTTATGTTTCCAAGAGGTTCGAGACTGTCTAGACTCTGGAATCGAACAGCGATTCAACATCCCGGCCCGGTAACGCCGTTACAAGTGACAAGAACTTCCTGATGTTGACACACCCAGAAGCAACCGCGATATTGAGCGTTTTGTTCTCGGAATCTTTTTTCTACAGGCATTCATTGCCTCTCATTCTCGTTGTCAAGTCCATCATATCATCTCAAGCTTGAGCTTTGAGCTCAAAGAACCCCACCGAGGGGCACATTTCCAGGATCCGCCAATGACAAAAACCTCTTCAACTGCCCGTCATTCCCGCTACAGAAGCCCATCACGATCCAATCACTTGTCTCATATTAATATCAGATGGAGCCTCTAGTTGGGAATCGCCCAGGAACCTTGATGTGACGAGTGGTCCAGACTCAACAATCGTGATCTAGCAATCGTGGGCCCGCTGCCCCTCCAAGGAGGACCAAAAGCTCCAGCGCCATGACGCAAGTGATGAAAACCTCATTTGTTGACTTCCATGTGAACGAGTATTCCTTGATAAGTAGCTTCGGCGGCCACAATCTTGTGGGCTCGAAAAAAAATGCCGCGTCCAAAGGTGAAGTTGCCAGTAGGCAAACTTTTCATGCAAAACCCGCGATCTTGAAGAATGCCGTTTTCAAGGCTAAAACGCTGGGGATGAAATGAAAAAGAGGCGTGGTATTCTTCCTTCCGTGATTCTCATACTAATACTCTATCCTAAAGAATACACCAAACAGATTTCCTTGAACCCCGAATGTCCCAATCCCACCCAAAATAGGTCATTACCACAAACGCCAGATATGTATTGCTGAAAGTCCATCATCGTCTCCACTTGATACCAATCTCAAGAATCTGAGATCTAGCCACTTACTTCTCCTCATCCTCAGCTGGAGTACCCATCCCCGAGAAGGGACACACACCACCGGCAGGCATACCACTAGGATGCGGGATTCTTGACGGCGGGTTCTGTTGATGTTCTGAGGCATCGTCCTCCGTACCTGAACCACTACCCTCGCCAATGATGCGCTTTCCATGCAAGTAGCCCTCGCGCTCAATCTCAATATCAGAGTCGCCTGTCTCAAACTCGGCACCGTCCTTGACATGCCATTTGGCCATGAGGTCGTTCTGGATCCAGATGACCTTGTTGAGAGCCTTGACGAGAGCTGTCTTGCGCTGGATGTGTAGGCGAGGATGCGAAAGGATAGCTTCGGTCATGATGTCCTGGATGAAACCGAGACAGACACCAAGGTGGACGTATTCGATGTGAAGAGGGTGTTTGCGACCAAGGCCAACGTGCATCATTCTAGACAAGTCAGTCGTTGCTCATGGATTCTATTGAAAGGGGACTACATACCCAACCTTGTCCAGATACTCCCAAAACTCCATCTTGCTGGGATCTGAGCACAGCTTCATAAGGTAAGCACGCAGAAACATCTTTCTGTGCAGAATTTGAGGACTGTTCTCGTCGGGGATTTCATCTAGAGGGCCTTCGAAGGAAGTACTTCTGGTGGTGAAAGCACGAGCTGTGATATCGTATTGGAGGAGTTTCTTGTAGACGATGTTGACGACGGCGGGGATGAGAGCCTTGACGTATTTTGCGCCAGTGATGAGAGCTTCAATGTCACCTATAAACGCATATTGTTAGTTGAGTTTGAATCAGGGATAAAAATGGCTCTCATTTCCGAGATTGATGTCAAGTTATGGGATGTTTGCGCTGGGTGCAACGTACGGCTTGAGAAGTCGAGGAATGAGTGAAGATACTGAACACGTGCTTCGAGGTTCGTGTAGAGATCCTCGCGATCAATGTGCTTCATAGGTCGTGAAGTCATCTTGGCTGTGTATTTACTCTGGTGATTGTGCTCGGAATGAGTAGCTTTGTTGCTGAATTGTTAAATGAAGCCCGGAATATCGACTCTCGTACAAGTGAGAGATAAGTCGTTAGATGAAGATGTCGCAGATCGTTAGGCGCAAGAGAAAAGGCTGATTGAACAGTCGGTATTTAACAGCAAAAATGCTCAGCTGATTCCAAAGCTCGTGTGACGCAAGTCAATTCGAAGGATGTAGTCTTTGCAAGTAACAGATCGATTATACATAATGGCACGCTTCGAACAACAGCCAGACGTCGGTATTTATTGGATTGCCTATCCTTGGTAATTTACCCCTCAGTCCCTTGTCCATGACAACTTTTTTCTTCTTCAGCGATTATGCGCGTGCTCATGACACGAAAGCTCTTCCCGAGTCTCGCCTTGCTCCGCTGGTTGTTTGTTAAGCTGAGCGCATCACGCCAGGTCGATATTATCAGGCGATGGTGATGGTGGGCTGATGAGTGGGTCTGTTCAAGGGTCTGTGATTATCGGTGCCAGCCGGACGCACCCGAGGAGAGACGAGATGGATTCAATGTATTAAGATTTCTATGTCTTGTTGTTGAGGATGGAAGCATAGAAAGTTCTTGACGAGAAATAGCATTGTACCCGAAGTATAGTCTATGAGGCTCTGATATGGGACCTGAAGTTGATAGCTCAAGTTGGTACTTGACAGCTTGAGTGGGTATCCACGACGACTTGCGGGGATAATCAATGACTGTTAGGCGGATTCATAAAGGGAAAATCAGCTTAATGTGATTGGTGTGAGCTTCAAGCTTCGAATAACCGTTGAAGGCGGCGGATAGCGACAGCTAAAAATGGGGGATGAGCGCTAGATCAGACAATCCCATATTCCAGAAAGTCGTTCGAGATCTACACAATAACATTGTTTCAGAATCTAGAAGCTTTGTTAGATGTGATACAAGTGACAGTCCCTGTTCATGTCTCTTCAACGTGAATACCCTTCTCTTGCATGTTACTTTGGCTTGAATGGACTGCAACTATCGCTTGGTGCTCGACTAGCCAGAGCCACGTAAAGAAATCCCATTGTGCTACTAGATCAATTGATGAGAAGACTCATTTCGAAAAGGCCCATGCTGAAATCTCGACTCATCCGTGCGGTTCAGCCGCAAGCAGGGACATGATGCCAGATTCCCAAATTTCCCGAAGGGATTTCGTCATAGGATAAATATCTATACCCCACGATGAGCCATTTACAAGACCCTTGCTGTTGGGCAAGGGATACCGATAATTGGACTACATTATAAAGTAGGATTTTTTTGTTGACTGACGTTTCGGCCGAATGAGAAGATCGGGGTTGAGTTGCAAAGGACCGGAACAGAAACACGATGACCACCGCACCAAACCTACTGGACCAACACGAAAGAAAACTAAGCCATTGAATATCACAAAGACACCGACATGATTTTTGCCGTAGTAATATAATTATGCACATTATTAAACATAAAAGTACTGCAAAGAATGGTGTAAGACATAATTCACAGTTCTGGAGAGCTGTCCAGGGTAGTCAGATATCAGACTGATATAATCAGAGCACGTGACCCCATCGCCTGCCAAATTCTTCCTTTCGGCTCATCGGCCTCACCTCGCTTCAACACCCTCCAACACCCGGGAATCCTCCGACAATCAGCCATCGCGACACGCCGTGACCATTCAAGCCAGTCGAGTCCGGCGCCATTCTCAAGGGTCCCGCTTACGGAATACCCCAGCTCCGCCAAACGAGCTCCGTGCTCCGCTGCAGGCCGGCACAGCCTGGCAGCTCGCCCGCCATGTCCGGCTCACCACCTCCACCATCACCAAACTCCCATGCGACGGCGCACGCGTACGCGAGCAATGGGCTTGAGATGCTCCAGGCCGCCAGCGATGCGGCGCATGCTATCAATCACCACATTAACAGTCCCCAAGCTCTCCAACATGCCGCCGTAGCTGCCGCCGAAGTCGTGGGCCACCAACAACCACATGCGCCTATGGATCACCCAGACGGCATGCCTCATGCGACCGAGTTGCCTACTCAGCTTATACCTGGAAATGGAGCTGCCATGCGCGACCCGACCATTAACCCGAAGCTGACTCGACTTCGGCGGGCCTGTGACATGTGCAGTATGCGCAAGGTCAAGTGCGACGATAGTAACATACCGTGCCGACCGTGTCGAGAGCTGGGTGTGGACTGCACCTACAACCGCGAGACGAAGCGTCGGGGACCACCCAACAAGCATGCCGAGGCCGCAAAAGCCGCCAAGCGCGCGCGGGTCGAAGTGCCATCGGCGGCGACAGCAGCGGTGGCAGCTGCTGTAATCGGATCTTTGTCTCCATCACCGCAGACTGCGGCGAAGACATTGATGAACATCTCAACCGATAATGTCGATGCCGAATACATTGCGCCTATGCCAGTATTGGAGCTGCTGGTCGACGACTTCTTTACCTATATCCACCCGCTTGCGCCATTCCCACACGAGCCTACGTTCCGTCAGTCATTCGCCAACCGCGAAGACCGTACAAAGCCCGAGTTTCTTGGTTTGCTGGCGAGTATGATCTGTGCCCTGGTCGCATCCTTCCCACGAAGCGCGAGAGAACATCTCAAGGCACAACACAGCACCCATCTGTTTCCTCGAGCTATCGTCATGGTTGAAAGATGCCGTGAGATTGCCTTGATTACACGTGGGAACAAGTGGCAACTCAAACAGCCAAAAACTCTGGACGATGCTGCAACCAGCTACTTCTTGGGACTGGCCTCGGGATACACGCATCAGTGGAACGCTTCTGGTCAATTCATGGCCGAGACCTTGACCCTCCTCCGCGAGCTGGGATTCAGCCGGCCCAAGCACCCTGGTGATTTGCCGACATTTGGTAATGACAACTGTTCGCCAGATCCTCTTCCTTTCAACCATGTCAAAGATCAGATCGGGAAGCGAATCTTTTACTGCCTTCTTCTTGGCGTACGGTAAGTATCTCTTTTTCTCGCAACAGGCTCTACTGACATCTCTCAGATCCTTTTCTCAGCTTGGTGCATCTTCTGCAGACATGGTGATTGCACCATCAACACCCAGTCTCCCCTACCCCGCATACCCGGAAAACGTTGATGACATCTGTGTTCTCGCCAATGAAGTCATTCACCAACAGGATGGCAGCGTTACTCTCTTGACAGGCTTCCGTTTTGCTATAGACATTTACACTACTATGAATGGTATTGTCAGTCTTGAGCTGGCTTACGGAATGAGCACGCTTCCCTGGGCGGACCAGCGCATTTTGCTTCGAGATGGTCTTATTGCAGCCAAAAGCATCACCGACAACCTGCCACCAGAGTTGCAGCTTGGAGACCATGGTGTTGAAGCAAATACCATGGCCAGTCTTGATGATTCTGGAATGCAATACGTGCCTCCTGCGTGGCCCAACAGCCAGCCTGCCCACGATCTTCGAAATGTGATCAAGAACCAACCCGCTCGGCGCAGGCATCTTCAGTATGAGATTCAGAAAGCCAACATCTTCGTCTCACAACTTGCTACACGTTCGTATTTCGTCGAAATGTACTTTGACCTACGGGATGTCCACATGGGAGAACAACGACAGGAAAACAATCCTATTGAGGGCCACTCAGAGGAGGAAAAGGCCGCACAGGATGCCGATGAGAAGGAGATATACGAGTTCATGTCAGAAGAGCGGGAACTGATTGTGCAAAATCTCCTCACAGTCTTGGGGTCGATTTCGCAACGAAACATGGAGCCGAATGGTGGATCACTCATCAACAAGATCCGACAGGTTGCATCGACACTTTTGAACGACGCTCCTGAGCGCAAAGGACCTTTTGCGGTGAAGTCAGAGGAGGCGTTGTCGCAGTTAATCAATATTTTGGTCAAGCTCGAAAAGACGGGTGCTGGCACTGGAGGTGGCATCGATGCGCATGCACAGGATCCGTCACAGATGACATCGCAGGATGAGGAAGAGGAGTTGCGACATTGGGCAGACCTTCGAGATTACCAATTGCGATTTGCAGCGAATGGCGGGTTTGCTGGAAATTTGTAGCAAATAGGAGCCAAAAAGATGGGATGAAGCAATGTGTTGTATTACTACAGAGGGTAATGAGAAGCATCCATGTATGATTATAAGACAGCGCGAAAGCTGATCGGAAGGGGGGTAACGAGTCTGTAACAGCCACAGCACGTATTGTACCTTCATGTTTTTGACACAAAAGTAGATACCGAGAATAGGTATAAAGAAGAGCGTTGCGCAAGCTATAGAACCACTGACTATACTCCCGTTCCTTGTGCTGTAGAATTGCCATGGCGCGAAGAGGGTAGTTCATAATGATGAAGAAACGACCGAACGCTTAAATATGATATGAAGATGTGTGATCAAGTAATATTAATCACGTACTGCAAATTCCTCATAGGTACGTAAAGACAGGAGATTTCTCAGATAGCCGCTCAAATGGGTATATGGCTGTTTGCGTTCTGCCTCTCCTTTCGATAGAACCTCATCTCGTAAAGTGACCACCCAAATAAAACCCAGTTAATAATTCTGCACTTATTAGCAAACCTTTTCCAGATTGTTGCATGAGCTTACGTACGCTAGTATGACCAGAAGAGCGATCATGGAGCCCTCCAGACTTCGATTCCAGACGAAGTAGTTCTCCATGTGATAAACGAGAATAGCGAAGCATGCTGTTGCACCGAGCGCAAGGATGAGCTGTACGATGGTGTTGACAATTGCTGGGACGTGAGACATGGAGTGATTGGCGCGACGAGCAGATATGTTCATGACGACCGCCCAAAGCAAAGAAGCAATGGCCTGTGATAAATCAGCGATCATGTCTCACGTAGAATGGGAACGATACGCACTACAGGCAAAGCCGTCCAGAGCATCCACGAACATTCATGACCGATGGGTACATCGCTGGGACATATCTGCGATCTAAGAGACCACCAAATACTCAAGATGATAATGACGACAGGAATAGCGATATTCAGCTGCCGCGCAGTCACGACAGCGAAGTTCTGGCGTGGAGTTTGGCGGTAAGGAGCTGGTTGGGCTTGATACTGTGGGTAGTATCCATATTGAGGCGGCGCATTGTATTGGGGAGGAGGATACTGTTGTTGAGTAGGAGGATACTGTTGTTGAGTAGGAGGATACTGTTGTTGAGTAGGGTATGGTTGCTGCTGCTGGTTGCCGTACGAGTCCTCGTGAGGACCAGCCATTCTTGACGATTTCTTCAAGTATCGATGTTGAAGATGGATACTCTGTTAGATGAGTCGAGGCGCAGTTGACAAGAGCATGACGTTGGCAGCACCTTGAGGTCGGCCCGGAAAGTGGAGGTGCAGGCACCAAACGTGTCGGATATTTCTGGGCATTTATTATTAGCGCGGGGGTCCATGGGGGACTAAACTTTAATTTGAATACGACGTGCGAATATTACAGAGACATGGGATCAATATGTATCATAATCAGCCTCGAATTCTCGATATATCAACGATAGAGTACGAGATACCCCATTTCATGAGTTACACTCACTGTGGTTAGAGTCATTACGGAAGAAAAGAAATGGTTCATAAACACAGTGATGCCCAGCCAAATCCTTTCACTTCGCCTAACACCATCCAATCATCCTCGCTGCCCATCTTCCACTGCCCACTCATCATAAGCTAGTGGTCTCTCGGCATCCCTTTTCCAGAGCAGATACCTCTTGGACAGGAACGGAAGCCGTTTTGTCAGCTGATAATGCGCGAATCGACTCTTTGGATTGTTGAACACTGTATCTAATTCTTCGAGGGTGAGCTGCTTTGTCTCTTCAACAAGAAAGAAGATGAGCACGAATGCGACCATGTTGAGACCTGCGAAGAAACCGAGAGTCCCAGCCATTTCGAATACGGCGTTGATTCGAGGCAGAAGAATTGTTAAGAGGCCAGCGAAGAAGAGGTTGATGGAAATTGCGACAGATGCGCCCTGGAAGAGTCAGCATACCTCTCTCTGTTGGCGAGTCGGTGGGCAGAAGATGGACCTACCGCCTCTCTGTTCTTCAGTGGGAAACTACAGACGAAGAGTCAGTATAAGTCGTGATTGGGTGCTGGGATCCTACCTCTCTGATGCCAGAGTGAATGGGATTGGCCCAAGACCAGGACTGTACGCCGCGGCGAAAAGATAGATAAAGATGATCCCAGCAATTGATCCACCTGTATCTGCTTTAGGCTTCGGCTGGTCCCCGGAATCAACCTGAGGTGCCACTGCGTAGGCAATAGTAGCAGCCATGAGAAACATGCTCATCATGGGAAGTGTTGACAGGAGCCAGCTCCGTCGGCCGATGATATCGATGGATCTGTTTTTGTCAGTGCCGTAGAGACTTCTTGAGCGTCCAGAGATACCTCATTGCAAGTATGCCAAAGACAAAGTTGACACCACCTAGTTGCTGTAAGTTGTTGCTAGTCATACCGAGCTAGGATGCATACCGAAGCCCAAGCTGTAGCCCATGCTAGTCTTGACACCGTAGTCGCTGAACATGCCATCTGAAGGTTGTCAGTAAGTCCCAGGTGAGACGACTTAGTTTCTTACTTGAGTAAAATGCAAACACGTTGACTAGACACAACTATTAGATAGACTGCCTCAATCATCGTGACGCTGTACCTTACTTCCGCAAAGTTGCTGTGATAGAGCAACAACGCAACTACTCCAGAGCGCATTCCTAAGTCTTCGTCTAGTAAACAACGGCTTAAACTGATCAACAGAGAGCCTAGTGACAAGTAAAATGAGGGATGCATATGTCAGACCAGAAGTAAGCGCCAGGTTTGTCCTGTCCTCATTCTTGGTGTCGACACCATTCCGATATTCGGCATGGTGAGCAATTTCGTGACGATTCTTCCCACGATGATCCTGTTGGATCTCCTCGTCTCGAGTAGACCACCAAATAAGAAACAAATCGCGAGTAGCTTGAAGCTATGATACCTATTAGTTATGCTTGAGATACATACAGTCGGCTGATCTCACCCTGGTCGGTCGAACTTGAAGGAGGTTTCTAAAAGCACGATCAAGGTTATAATTAGGCGTACCCGGCCGCATATAGAATCTGGGACTCTCGTAGCAGAAGCAGACAGCAATAAACAATAAGACAGATGGTACAACAGGCGCAGCAGCAATCCACTGCAAAGCGTGATATCGACCTCCGTGCTCGTTGAGGCCGGCGTTGGGTTGACCATCTAGAGTATTAGTCGCCGCCGCAATGACAAAGTTTATCACGAAACCGATCATAATACCACAAGCGACCCTGAAGAAAGTTAACAATGGGAGTAGTAGTGTGATCGCAATAGACTTACCAGAGCTGCCAGGCAAGGATAGTTGATCCTCGCCAATATCCAACTGCCGTCTCAGAAGCAAGAATAGGGGCGCTGACTGCCTTGATTCCCATGGCTAGTACTTCATATCAGTATTGCAATGCTTTGCCGCACTTAATAGCCTAATACTCACCTACTCCTCCAACAATCCTAGCCCCCAATATCTGCTGCCATGTCACCGCAAAACCCGACCCAATCGAGCTCGCAATGATAAGTAGAGCCGAGAACCCGAGGGCACCACGTCTTCCAAGGCAGTAATTAACTGGTAGCGAAAGTGGTGCACCTGGAAATGCAGCCGTGAGGAAGGGGATCGCGTTCATACCTCCAAGTTGCCATTGAGCCGTCGAGTCGGCTCCATTACTCTGTGTGTCGTCCTGTTTTTGTATATCTATACCAACGGTCTCAACAAAGAGACTCATAGCGTTGATGGATGACTGAACGTGGCCTTGGAGGAAAGCTGCTAAGGAGACTGTGCATATGATGATAAGCATTCCGCGCTGGCTGAAGAGGCGCTCGCGCTCTGCTACGAGGCTTTCTTTCTCGTCTTGGGTGAGCTCAACAACGGGTGAGAGATTGGTGATTAAGCCTTTGGAGAGACGGTAGTAGTAATTTCCATTCTTAGCTACCTCTGCCGCTCTCTCAACCTCGTCGCGTTCGAGAGAAGGGAGGTCTCTGCAAAGAGCGTCGATGCCTTTTCGAAGAACAGGCTCAGATACGCCGGCTGGAGAAGTCAGCATGGTGATGTCAGGAGCAGTGAGTAACTGATACCAAGAGAGTTCCCGAATTCATCTCGGGTGTGGATTTGTTTCTCAATCCATGCTTCCAATCTCTGCTTAAGACTCGGTTTCTGCGGTTCTCGATTATCGCGTTCCGTCATGGTGGTGAACAGACGTGTTGTTCATCCAATGCAAGAAATCAATTGCAAGTAATGAATTGATCAAAGAGACAAGATGAGCTGGAAAGACGAAGCAGGAGATTGGACCCCCCAATTGACCTCCTCACTCAAACCTGCTTACAAGGCTCTCACCTCCCTTGCCAAGTTAAATTCCAAACTTTGGCCCCCAAATTTCATGTATGACAAGCAAGGCAGACCCTACGGCACCCGCATACAGTACGAGGCCATCTACGCAATGTCCAGGTCCAACAGCAGATACTCGAGTGTCGATCAGCGGATCAAACCTCCACCTTTGGTGAATGTCCCGTGGGGAAGCCTATATCAGCCCTATCAGACATGTTTGTCACTCGTTTAAGTGGCGACTGTCTCGGGCGGTTTTGATGCAGGGATATGCCTGAAAGTACAATCGGGAAGGATCATCATCTGACGGGTTCAGCGAGTGTTGGTTGTACGTTACAGTACAGTCTCGACAGTACAAAATGATACGGATCATCGCAGGCTGATTGCCAATGCGGGGGTGACGCAGTATATCCCCCATTCGTCATCGCAAGTCTCATCTTCGCGGCTGTACCTCTCCCAAGGAAACATCGCCATGATATCAGATTCTCCAAGATGGCAGAGTTAGCCTCAGCCGTTCAGAGTTTCATCGCTTCCAGTCTGACAGCATGGCACCGTATCGACACAGTTGTAAGCTCTATCAAAGATGCTCCTCGAAATGCCGAGCATTGGAAGGTTGTGGGGAGTGTGTTGAAATCGTCGTTGAGCCAAATGGAGGAGAGAATACGCCAGCGACAGAATTATCTGACAGCACCGGAGCAGAACCTCTGTAGAGCTATTGATAGGTTCACCAAAGACTTTCTGAGTGATCTTGAAGAATTGGAGAGGACAATACCGGTGAAGAAGGGAGGAAGATACTGGGTGCAGCTGAAGTTGAGGTTGCAGGATGATAGGGAATTGCTCACGCGACTTTCTCGCAACGTCCAGGTCTTCCAGGTGTCTGCTTCAGCACTATCTTTGTAAGGGCTTCCTTCGTTTCCTTACTTATTATTCCTAACACGGGGTAGATTAGACGCACGTACCGATAACTCCGGAAATAGGGTACACCAGTTTCTCGAAGGCATTAGCGACGACAACCCTGAGCAGCTCGACCCCGATGAAGCAACCGATTTACACAAATGGAGGGAAGCTCTCTACGAAGTCGCTGACGTCGCAGCCCAACAAGAATTCCCTGACCCATCACCTCACGATCACGCATTAGAGCAAGACGAAACACCAAGAAGACCATCGGGTGTAAGCCCAATAGAACTGCAATACCGGTTCCAGGCCGCGGTATCACGAGCAAAGCGAATGTACGAGGCCAAGCTCCCAATCATGGCAAAGAAGGCACATGACGAAGCGATAAAATACGGCGGAGAGATGCAGGCGATTGAGCCAAATGCTATTAGTGTTACGGAGCTGGTTGACATGGAGATCGCTTATGTGCGTATCATCAAAGCTTGCAGTCCATTTGTGGACTCGTATGGAGCACTTGCGTGGGAGAGGCTACAGAACCTCAAGTCTAATTTGCACAAACACACTGGGCATGGCAATGACGTCGACTTTTGTACCGAACACGACAAGGTCGGGGTTTTGTGTGCTGAACTGCGTGATCGAGAGGGTGCGGTTGAGTTTTTGAGGATGTCGTTGGATGCATATCTATCGAACCGCGAGGAGTACGAAGACAGAATTCCACGAATATCGATGCTTGTCTGCGAACAATACGAGTGTATGGGGCAGTGGAATAACTTGGATGCCTTCAAGAAAGTCATCTTCGACAAACTGGGCTATGATCCTGCCTCAGAGCCAAATGCCCTCGCTAACACAGTAATGTGGTGTCGTCAACACGGCTATGAAGCTTCTGAGATCGAAGGAAGACTATATATACCCGAGGAGAATTTTGTCGACAGTACACCACTTCACGATGCCGCTGCAGACTCTACCGTGGAGATGGAGATCGTCCATCAGCTGATACCTATAGTCTACCATGCGAGGCCTGACGCGAACGGTGACACGCCCCTGCTCGTAGCAGTACAACACTCCAATAATCTCGCGCTCCAGGCACTGCTACGGATCTCCGGGTCAGTGCATGTATGGGACTCTAAAGGGGGCACTCCATTACATCGATGCGATAACGATGAGACACTGAGACTACTCCTAGAAGAGATCAAAAAGCCCGTTCACAACCCCTGTCCGAACGAACAAGGCTTTCGATTGGTATACATAGACTCGACAGATGGATATGGCGAAACAGCTCTACACAAAGCTTGCGAGAAAGGAAACGAGCGAATGGTCGGCTTGTTGGTAGCTGAAGGCGCAGACGTCAACCTCGTGTCCGGTTCAAATGAGACCCCATTGATGATCACCTGCGTACCATCCGAACTAAAAGGAAAGGGGAGATTGAGTAAAGAACGACGGCGAATTCTGGAAATACTGGTAAATCGCAATGCAGATACGAAGCACAAAGATGATTGGGGCAAACCCGCTGTTCCAAAAAGTCTCAAAGCGAGGGGATATAGCGAGGCTGAAATCGACAAGATGCTCTCGCCAGACTTGACACGGAGATTCACGAGGCGACGGGTAGAGGAGAGATTTTCTGTTTCATCAGGCAGTAATTCCGAAAGGCCATCCTTCGCGACACTCAGCGCCATATCGTCGTCCTCACCAGTCGAACTAGTTGGCGACATACCCTCGCAACCAGCAGAGTTACCCTTGACCCCAGTGTCGAGTGGTGTGCCGCCTTCGGGACATGAGTTACGATCAGGCGGGACATGGTCAGAATTACAGTTAGCTGAGCTACCAGGGTCCACGCCTGTTGTGTCGGTCGAGCTGGATAGCAGGCCAGTGGAGGTGGTCGAGTCACCGAATCAGAAGATCTTGAAAGATGGGAAGATGAAGAGTATTAGGAGGAAGCTGAAGATATTAGGTGATCGCTGAGGAAGTAGGAAGGGGTGGAGATCGCTTGATGTTGAGACGTTCGGCGGGTCTACAGGCCTGATGATATTGCGATGAAGAATGACTTGATGTATGAGAGTCATAATACCATGGAGAACATAAGACGCCCCTGAAACCGATTGTATGTCGAATTTGGTAATGTGGTGCTGAGAGGTCAGGCAGCAGAGGGAGTTGAGGTGTAGATTGAACATGAGGATGCAAACTACGTAGCCATTTTAAAGACGAAGATGTGAGTCCGGAGTCAGGACGAGATCGAAGAAGTAATAGGTTATCATAGATCAGACAAGGCGTATTCTTTCAGTATATTTACTAATGCTCGATCCGTGGTGTTGACGTGAGGACTGATCGCATCGATCAACACAGCGCTCGTAGACCGCCAGGAACATTCTAGCCTCATACATGGAGGAGCCCAGCATCATGAAGCTATTTATACAAGTCTTCATCTTTGCGATTATGTATTGGCAGCATGTTGTGGCCAAAACGAATGCACCGGTTCAATGAGAAAGATTGGTCGCATCAGCTCGTTGCTGGCAATTGATGGAATCTCGTCTCATCAACATCGATGCTCTGTACCTCGATGCCATTTCCAGGAGCTGATGGGTAAAATGTGCCGATACTGATACTGAGGAAGATGTTAGTTTGGCGAATCGAATCAGCGGGAATGTAAGAGATCGTGAATCTGAAGCTACGAGGCACTACTGAAGCACGCAAAGTTCACAGCCCGTTGACGACATTTCTGGCCTCGCGGTCGTCCGCTGGTTTCGCCTGCCGATGCTACGTTGAGATGATTGGTTACATCCAGGAAGCCAGGTTACTTATCCAGTGGACGTCGCTTCTCAAGAGCCTAAATGGGCATGCGTGTCGCCATCGCAGCCGAGAGTGACCGCAGTTCACGGTCTTGTCACTAGGTATGACTCAATTGTCGTCTCCGTGAGTTGTGATGGCTCTGAATTTCCTGCCATGTCGCTTTCCGTGGTCAACAGGCCGATTCAGAATTGAGATGAGTCCAGTAACTCGCGCCGGCGTCGTTTTTTCTAGCCTCAGCTGCTGGTGAGACCCGGCTGACCGAGAAGAATATGTGAGGGACTCGGGTAGAGGGTCGCCACAGGCTTGTTTGGTATTGAGATCGGCCATCCCAAGTCCCTAAGGAAACATGATTTGGTTTCTGGTCAGAAGAGGTTAAAATTCCATTTTGTATAGAAATGATGGAGAGGGTAGAGGAGGCCAGCTTTAGGAGAGAGGGCCCCAGACAGGGACTGACAGCAGTGAGTCACCAGAGGTTAATTGATCATACGACGCAAAAGAGCCTCATATTATTTAAGTATAAATTGTTTAAAACTCTGTTCGGTTGTACGCCACGACTGCCTAAACTCTCGCCCCTGATTCTCGAATCACCATTCTGACAACATCTTCTCTCACCTACCAGCACCGAGATAAATCTGCACAAATCCCACTTTACCAAAGTATGCTGAAGCAATATACTCTGACAACAGCCCTAGAATGCCCATTTATCCAGCCCTGACATTACAATAGATGCATATCGAACCCTATAGACTGACGGGGAATTATGTGGCTATCCCGATAAATGTGCATATCATTGAATCTTAAATTATACTCCAGGGTCACTGAACATAAATACCACCCTGATTTCCCACTCGAAAAACCTCATCATGGTTACTGCTTTCTTCTTATAAGCACATCAAGTTGTTCTGCTGCCAGCTCTTTAATGCTGTATCACTCTCTCGCAGACACTTGTAACCACTATCAAAACATCGCGGTGTACTTGCTGATTCCTGTAAGCTACCTTTGAAGAGCTTGCGGGTCTTGGGCAAGTTGCTAACAGCGGTTTAGTTATTTGTTGCTTGACAACCTGGCATTCTTCAATGTGCTGGTGAGAGATTCTTTATACAACTCTCCTGTCAAGTCAACATCAGCATTCTGTACATCTGTCATTCTCTTCTATTCTTCTTCTTATATCATCTCAAGTCCTCCTGTTATCATCAAAGACAGTATCCGCACATTTAAGTGTTGGTAGAGGCATATTTCTCCTGGTCTAGTCAGAGCCTTGGTTCCTTCAATACCATGTGTCTCCTCAAAATGCTCAAAACCAGCGGCACTAGTCAAATGTCAATGTCAAAGTCAGAGCTCCATTTCTATAGACAGGAAATGGGCAACTCAACAATTGACTACTCCTCTCAGCAAGTCTCAAGTGTTACGGCAGGGGAGACCTCTGCTGAGCGAACAAGCCTCCCCTCATACTGTGACTTTCATACAGAGTGTCCAGTTGAGGAGGGAGAGCCAACTTGGAGCTTGTTCGAGGGAGAATGGCATGAAGACGCAAAAAGGTGCACGCTGCGTATGAAGCAAGAGTATCTAGACCAGTTTGAGAACCCATTTGGCACATGGGATAAATATTCTGCTGAACCAGAATCCACTTTGAAGTCTTGGCCAAAGCCCAAAAGCACCTCTGTCTCACCACCAGCCAGCAACTCAAAACAAACCCTTGGCTGGACTGGTGAATACTCTTCTATGACAGAGTATGGTGCAAGTCCTAAAGTTACACAATGGACTGGGCAATACTCTGATCCCTATGAGTATAGTGTCTCGCCAAAAATGACAAGACTTGGCAAATGGACTAAATCAATGGTCCCGGGAGGCAAGCCAGACTTCAAGTGGATTCTGGAATACACACCGGAATAAAAACATGATTGCTGCTTTTCTTTCTCCTTTTCTCTCTCAGAAAATCCAGCAAAGCTCTTTAAAACATGGATGGTGTTTTTGGTGTTTAGTTTTCAGCGTGGCGTTTGGGGGTTGCGAGGATTTCTGATCTTGATGAACGAGTCAGTAAAAACAGCGGGTGTTCTGATGGTTGAGGTGGTCTCAATAAATGAGCCTGCAACCTGTTGGGTATTGGTATGGGGAGAATTGTTTTTGGTGTTTCTGGTGGTTGAAGTGGTCTTGATAAACAAGCCTGCAGCCAGTCCAGCGTTGATTTTATAATAAAGCGTTGATTTTCTTCTTCTCAACAGATTGAGTGTATGTTATAACAAGTCCACGACTTGAATTGTAATTACTAGTAGTTTTATTCTAAAAATACTCATAGTATCCCATATTCTGATCTTCAGCCACAAGTAGCTTGCAACACGTCCAAGGGAGCTCTTTAAAGTTGAAAAGTAGTTCTCGCGGCAGAATGGACGCGGTATGGAATCACTATGAATAACATTAGCCCCGGATGCATTGATACTATTCTTAACGAGGGAGACGGATTGGCAAATGCGAGAAGGTCATGGGCCGAGAGGAATACAAGCGGAAGAATGGGAATGACTGTGCTGCTTGTTCCAAGGCTGGAAGCTATATCAATGGGTCTGACATGGTTGTCGATGGTGGAGGAATAGTCTTTTGAGCGCCCACCATGATTCACCATTCGCCAATATGAAACGATCCAATGTTCAGTAGGTAATTACCAAAAGCAGATATCTATGTTCTATATCAACGGCTATTCCGAGGCGGAGCCATCACGTAAACGCGACCACTCCACTTCTGCTTACATGCCAAGTCCGACTCCACCAGTGATTGTAAGTAAGCGGCCAACAAAAAACAGGTTGATTCAACAAAGTAGACACCCTAGACGCCCTATTCTCTCCGAATAAAGGATCCGCATGTGAAACATTCGGGATTGGAAAATCCCAGAACCGATCGAGGTCACCTCGGAAGCCATGGAAACTTAATTGGGGCCATGTCATAGCGGCCAAGGTTCCACTGAAACTTAATCCTTCTCAAACTCCGACTTCCCCTCTCTTCATCACTGAAACTCCGAAAGCTATGTCTTCAAGATCGATATTCGTGAGTTAAAAAGGAATCATGAATGAGACCAGCTAAGAGAATCTAGGGAGTTTTACTCATTGGACTGATTGCTTCTTTCGTGTACGAGAGGATCAATCTGTTTCAGACATTCTATCAGAATGCTCCGTCGCGTATCACCAAGGTGAACAACATCGGAAAATATGAGGTCAAGTTTGAAGATCAGATAAGGAGTTGCGAGGATGTCTTACTCATCGACGAATATCATCTTGCAATTCTAGCCTGCGATCCAGGAAGAGAGCGGCACAACACTGTCATGGTTCGTCTCAGCCCCATATTCAGTGATTGCTACTAACAGTGCAGGGAATCTTTGCAGGAAATGTTACTGATAATGCTGAACTTTGGGCATATGATTACACAATCACCGAAGGATCTGACGCTAGATCCCTCAAGAGGATCAAATTGGCTGGATTTCCTCATGCATCTGACTTTCACACCCTGGGCATGGCGTTCGATCTTGAGACATCGAATCTCTTCGTCGTGAGCCATGCAGTGGCAGGATCACGTATTGAGCTCTTCAATCTCGACATCGGATCATTGACGGCCAGCTACGTCCAGACCATCCAGCATCCTCTGATCAATGCACCGAACTCAATCGCTTCTATCAACGGACATGAGTTTTACGTGACCAACGATCACTACATCACCAAGAAGCAGTCATTCCTGCTCAGCAGCCTGGAGACATACCTGGGTCCACCGACAGGAACAGTGGTCCATGTAAGCCTTAAAGACTCAGATATCGATGTTAAGATTGTTGCGTGGGTTCCTTTCGCCAACGGCATCGAGATCATCAACAGTTCAACCGTTGCGGTGGCGTCATCCTCACGAGCAGCCATTTATATGTTTAATACTTCAGACGCCACAACTTTCAAAGAAGCTTCGCGGATCAAACTTCCTTTCCTACCAGATAACCTCTCTGGATCTGGTGACAAGCTCATGATCGCGGGACATGGCAACATGCCTGCCCTGGCTAAGTTCACGCAGTCACGCCGTTTTTGCAACGACCTTTTTGAATACGAACGCGCGGACCCTACTGTGAAGGAGTCCTGTGTCAAACTACAGGCTGTTTCTTGGGTATCTGAGTGGAGTGAGAGTGAAGGATTGAAGCACCTTTATGTCGATACGGAATATCCGTCGAGCTCGACTGCTGTGAAGGACGCCGAAAAGGGGGTTGGAATTATTAGCGGCCTCTACGCCAAGGGTATTCTGATTTGGAGAGATGAAAAATAAAACCACGCTGGCTTTCTGTTCATCCCCGCATTAGAAAGAAAGGCAAGACCTAGACCTGGGTAAATGTGTTTATAGACGAAGGATTGTATCTGAACAAGTGAATGCAAATGCCTTTCAGCAGGTTAATGCTTCACGCAGGCTTTGGTAGATCACTACACATATGATTGGCAAATCATAAAATTGAGTCCTCAGGTCAACCGCATTCACAGTTGGGTACGAGACTGAACAACGGAACCTGTGTAACATCTTCCTTCTTTCACTATCTCAAGCACCGTCAAAAAACAGCCCGGATAAAGGATTCACAGGGGCACTAAACCAGATTTCAGCAGTACATCTGATATCTCACTTTATTGCTTTATGAATAGGTCCAGAGACTCAGGTATAAATTTACCCATTTCGTAAACGCTGGACGGAATACTCTCCTTTCATCGCATCTAGCGCCCCAAACATCGACAGGCCGCGCTATTATACACGATGAGTTCTCCCACCATTGCCCAAATTCCTCCTGCTGATTCCTTTATCCGCGACGCTACCCACTTGCCTCTCGCCCCTTCAGCTTCCTCGACCAGAAAGCCCCAGCATCCTCAATGTGCTCGCCGAATGATATGCCAGTGTCCTGGATGCCATGGCTGCGAACGTTTTATCACGCACTGGGCGACGTATCAGTGCGCAGTTTGCTTTCATAACTGCCCTGCCTAATGCTATCGATGTAGAAAAGAACTTGGGTCTTCGATATCGATCGTAATGTTGGTATTGTTTTAGAGATGCTGGCGCTGGATGGTCGATCGATCCGGGCGAGGACTGTGCCGATTTGATCTTCGCCCCAGATAGCCTTATATTGAGTGAGAAAAATACATCATAGTCGTGAAAAGGCCTCGTCACTAATCATTGTGATATCAAGCATTGTAAAACATTTCTTCCTCGATATCATCCGTCGTGATAATCACGTCGTGCAATTTCGGTGCTTGAAGCTGCAGGCAGTTCGAGATATCAACACCTCTAAGATCCTCGTGATGCATAGTCAGAGTCTCGAGATTTGGAAAGTTTGAGGCGTCGAAGTTGCCTAGACCGGGCTGGGACATCTTGCCGAGTTTGATGGATTTGATGGAGTCTCGATGAGGTTCGAGGATATCTCCAACCAAGGCTAGACTCCACTGGGGGTCTTTTCTACCCCTAAAACCAAATTCGTGATCCCATCGCAGAGTAAAGTGCTGTAGGCCTTCCAGCCATGTCACAAAGTCTTTCACTGCGTTGGGATGATCGGACGAGTTAATGAGGGCGAAATTGGAAAGAGAGAACCCAGACCGTGGATTGGATTTGCGCAGCTGGTTGCGGTCAGTATTTGGCTGCCTCGGCCCATTTGACTGGAAGGCAAAAGGATAAACTTACCCTCCCATGGAAGTGAACACTGCTTCTAGGTGGGCGCGAGGGGATATGCACACGCTGCCGAATAATCAAATGCTTGAGGCTTGAGCAGCCGCCACTCAACCCCAGCTTAATATCATACAGAGTCATAATATCGCGATGATATGAAATGTCCTTCAGGATCTCGATGCGTTCCAACAGTAGCATGCTTGCTTTTGCACAGGACATTACACGGTAAGTGATATCACCAAGCTCCGGGAGAGAGGTGCCATGTGCATGGCCAGATATGACCAGGATTCTGGTATTGAAAAGCCATTTGGTGCAATCCATGATAATGGAAGCAAACGTTTTTGCCCAGGGAGTAGACAGTTGATGCGACGGCGTGTCTCCGTATTGGTCTATGGGAAGGCTGAGGGATTCCACAGGGCCGCCTTGCCTGGGGTTTCGGCGGCTGACCAATATGAAACGAGTACAATAGCGGCGAAGCTCTATATTCTCTCGCAATGTCTAGTGCAGACGCACGACTTGTGCGGAATTCGAAAGTCGGTTGTTGCCACCATCATCGCGATATTCATCGGCGTATAGGCATATGCAAGAATAGAGGGTTCTGGTAGCGATCTCCTTGAACCTGTGGCAGACCAAGACCAAAGAGATAAGATCGCCGTAGTAAGGAAGTGCCAGGGAATTCGGATCGTTGCTCGGCGGCAATGGCTCAGACTCAGAGGCCTTCTCCATGATGATGCGTAGCACTTCATTGGGGCATCTGAGGATCGGGAAGTGGTTGTGCTCCGAGGGGACCTCCATCGTCGTGAGAATTTGAATGAATGTTGGTTGGAAGATGGAAGAGAGGAGAGAGTGAAGACTCTGAGTGGCTACCTCTAGACCTCCACTGGAAACAGAGACTGAGGGCGACTGATACTGGTGGCATTGGTGGCACTGGCAGGCAGGTGCCGAGAGAACAGTAACAACGTGATAATCATTAACACTAGAGTATACCATAGTGATAAGTTTCTATCTCTATTTGCATTAGTTCAACACAATATCTATTTATCTATCTGTCGACAGTGGTTTAGGAAAATCCCAGTAAGTCCTGTTAATATTCCTAACAAACCTTGATATAATCACGAAGCCATTCATTGGCGTTTCCATTTTGCTATGATGATATACAACAAGATACAACAAGATACAACAAGATACAGTACCAAAGAGAGGCAACAAAACTTAGGACCTCTATCCTAAGTAATTAAAGTCTTAGGTAAACTTGGCATAGATTTAGTAGATCTTAGACCAAAACCTTTTGGCACCTTGATTTAACATGGGATGTTTTCATGCGCCGCATGGAGTAGCAAGTAACATATGTGGGCTTCAATACAGCCCGCCAAATCGATCGCTCTAGACCGCTACTGTCACCTGGGTAAGGGATTTATTAGTGGAGTGATTTTCTCTGTGGCTCCCATCTCCACAAATTCATGGAGAAGTTTTTCCCATTTTCTTTCTCTTCTTGATATTCTTTCTCCACTCAAGGACCCTGAACTTTCACTTTACATTCACACTCCCAGTTCACCACTAAGACTAAAGAACCGTCATCATGCCTATCTCAAAGAAGGATCGCGTAAGTTATCCACAGACGTCAATTACGAATGGCGAGCTCATCTGATATTTCGCAGAGAAACAAGGAGCACAAGAGGGCCGACGCTGCCGGTACTCGCGCTCCCGTCAAGCCCAACGGTCTCCCCGTCAAGCCTCCCAAGCCCACCTCTATCGTATGAATCTCTTCTCTCACGAGATTAATATCAGCTAAAGATTTCAGTGCCAAAACTGCCGCAAGGAGATTGTCAACACCAACAAGCTCCAGCTCGAGGTCCACGCGTCAACACACGACGCTAAGCTCTGGCCCAAGGAGAAGTGCTGGCCCAACGACTTCCAATAGATCACGAAATTGATCTTGGGTACTAGGGTGAAGAACATCAGAGGCGTTGTGGCATAAGAGCCCATGACTGGTTGCTTTTGAGGGGTTGCGCAGTTTTGAGTCGCGGTAATGATTCATGAAGAAAGATAGACTGACAAAAAAGATGAATTAACAATACTGGCGTTTCTTTGATATCTAACTCTGCCTGATCTCGTACCATTCCAAGTCACTATCTCAGACAAACTCAGCTTATCCATCTCAAGATCCACTTCGAAAACACCAGGCGAACCTTCAGCAGCTTCATTCGATCCTTTGGTTGGAAACCTCTCCCGTTTCAGATATAGACCGCCATCCTTTGTCGTCATGTAAAAGGTCAACTCTCTCCCCACCGAGCCCTCAGGCCCTGATTCAGCTGACCCAATGACAAAGTGCTTAACTCTCATTTCATCAGGCGGTAACACGCCATACTGGCTCGTGAAACTATCGACGTCTTGTCCTGATATGCCATGCTCGAGATCGACTATTCGCTGAGCAACGACCTGGAGCGTGTGACTATTCCAGAGACTTTCTTGCGCAGCACAAAGAACGCCCATTAACCGGAGTGCCTCAATACGAGTTTCCAAAACGCGACATTTGATAGCAGCGAAGAAGAGATATGGCGCAAAACCCATCTCGAAATGAAATTCAGATGGCGTTGACCTCGCCCTTAGTCCAGCTAGCTCTCGAGCACCCTCGACCATACGTGTGAAGTTGGGAATGAAGGTATCATAATCCGTCTCATCGGTGACGAACTGCACGCGCGATAATACCATGCAGACCTCGTATACATGGAAGAGCCATATCCGCGACGTCAACGATGTATGTGTCAGGCCCTGGGGCGTTTCAGCTTCGAATTTATCGAACGAGGATTTCCACTGTTCCAACAATTCATGGATTTCATATTGTTCGAGAAGGACATCTGGTGTAGCTGGCTCGTTTCTCATATCGCCGAGACGGTAGTCGGCTGTCCGTCGGAAATGTTGTATAGTCATGTTGTAGATAGCATCGATCGAAGTTTGAGCCTGAAAGTATGAAGAGAAGGATTCGGGTATCGTTGGAGATTCAGAGTAACCCATGGGCTGTGAGTCGCCAAAGTAAAAGGGTAAGATGCTCATCCGCCGAAATATCGGTAATAGATAATCCAGCACCCATTTCGGTGGATTCGAGGTATTGATCAGATTCATACCATGATGGCAGTGTCTGATAGCCACGTCTCCATTAGACTGCAAAACCTCGATGCATACAAACATGAGGCAAGTAAGTAACGCCAATATCATATCTGGCTTATGTGGAGTCTGGAGTTCTCGAATCGCTGCGTTGTAATGCTTCAGCGCAAAGACCCTTCTCTGGGTCGCAACAGCAGAAGAATTGTCTTTTGACTGCAGGTTCTCAAAAAGAGAACTGATTGTCATGATGGAATGCCTGACGGCAGGCTCATGGTCGCAGAACTGTAGGACAACATGGGTCCAGAAGTATGGGTCGATAGGCCCTGATAACGAAGGAGCCGCAACCCTGCAGAAGAACTCGATAGCTCGTGAGTCTGCCCTGACATTACTTCCCAGTACGTGATTCTGGGGTCGGTACAGTGCAAGATGAGAGTATGAGGCCTGACCATATCCCAGGCCTTGACATTTGCGACCCGCACTAATGCATCGCTGACACGTCGGTTTGCCTTCGTCGCATTTAATCTTACGCGCCCTGTAGAGAAAGCGTTAGATTGCGGTTAAAATGCTGGTAATTGATTGCGTTACCCACTTGCATATTAAGCAGCCACTTCTCGTCTTGTGATTCCTCTTACGAAGCATTTGCATAAATTCTGGCGGTGAAATGAAGTTGAGAACTGTTGGTTCGAACTACCGAGCTCATCAAAGTCGCATTAGATAAGCGATAAGCGAGCCAATGCGGGGCACGACGGGCCAATTGGACATCGCCAAGCCATAGGGCTGTGAGGATGCTACCTAACAAAAGGATTAAACCAACAACAGCAGCGACGATCCGAGTAATCATCCTGTTGTGACTGCCAAAAAGTGATGAGAAAAGAGGCAAAAAAACATACAACAGTGAGGATTCCCCGGTCGTCACCGACCCGAGTACTAATTCACCGCTCCTCGGCTTGACGATGGGAGAGCGGACGGGATCCCGTATTCTCCGAAGGCTGTGGTCGTATGTGACGGTTCGGGGACGACAGAACCACTATCAAGGACAGTTCTGATATGGGTCGTATTGTAGATCGATTAGATAGGAGAATATTAGGTCTGTGGTGGCTTGAAGGCCGCCGTGCGGATATCTCCGTGACCGCGGGCTAAGGCTAATGCCTCACGTGGATGAGGCTCTTGTGGCGCTTCGAATCGTTGAAAGTCAATCATCGCATCATGGCAGATACTCGATATAGTAGAATTAATTTGAGCCTCTTATGGTGATATCGTCTTTGGACTTCTTCAAACATGCTTGAAGTCACCCATCGGTTGAGAATGTCGGTGTTGTTGCCAAGATCAACTCGGCCCCAAGAATCAAGCCATGTACCTCATTCCTCGTTTCAATCCCTCTCCCACGAGATAAAATCAAAAGAATCTCTTCCCTCCTCATGTTCAATCGTATTATCGTATCGTCACACCACAGTAGTCTGGCCTGACTCACCCTCACCCGAGGTCGGTTATTCTTAGAGACGCCACTAGCAAGCTGATAGCAGGGATCTCATCCATCCATCCCATCCCATTTGCCCTCTTCCCCGCCCAAGCTTATCGAGTCACTTGACATCCCCCCTCGCACCACCAATTTTTTCATCGGTGCTACGTTGCAGATCATGTTTCCTTAGTTGCGATGCTACCAATCAATTCGGTATCGTATATGCTTGTAAGACCTCAGCACCTTCCTTCGCGCCAAGATCGACGAGATGCTCCTCTCTCGTATTTTGGGGTCTGAGCCTGTGTAGGCCAGTAGTTAAATAGTAATACTGAAACCTTGAAGCACGTAATATTGATTATACTCTTCTTCAACTCGTATCTTGCGTCCACAGCCTCAAAATGCATTCCTTTCTCTTCCTAATCGTCGCAAGCCTCGCTGCAGCTCACGTTCCTTCTGTCAGCGTCCCATCATGTCCTAGATCAAACAGAATCACTTTCGCAAAGTCTGTACCCGACCAGGATCCCTTTCCCCGTACGCAAATCGACCTGTGCTATACCTCCACTGCTCTCTCTCTGACCTTCACTGCCCTTGACGAAAAGAGCTTCTATTTCAACTCTTCGCAGGGTACAAACGATGATATCTGGGCCTATGAAGTAGTCGAGGCGTTCATCTACAAGGGGACTAAGGATCCACAAACATATCTCGAGTATGAAATCAACCCCAACAACGTAACATACCAAGCTTTCGTCTATAACCCAACCAAAGACCGTGAGGAGGGAGCTCCATTTGATCACTTCTTCATCGCGGATCCAGAGGCCGATGGTTTTGAGGCGGAGACGAAATTGAATAGACGTGCGGGAACTTGGGTTAGTAAGGTCAAGATTCCACTGGGTTTGTTTAATGTCGATCCGGGATGTGCGAAGGGGACAAAGTGGAGGATGAATTTCTTCAGGACTGTTACGAATCCGAAGATCTTTCCTGATCAAGAGCTTGGGGGCTGGAGTTCGCCGGACAAGGCGAGTTTCCATATCACCAAGTTTTTTGGACATGTTGATTTTGTTTGAAGCTGGACGGGACTACGGACTAGCAATAAGATTGAACATACCTTGAAATTGAACTCCTATTTGACCTCGAACTTTCTCTCAGGATTCGAAATGTGAAGTCCAAGAAACAATCAAGGTCACATGAGGGGCCTAATGCTCAACCTCAGTACCCGATAATTTGACTTTGATACGTCTTGCCAAGCTTTTGATGCAGATGCACTGGGCTCAGACACGGAGTAAGCACAGTAAGGCAAGGTAAAATCACCAGTTTATTCGTCATTATGAGAGGTACGTCAATTCATTCATTACTGAGATAGCCCTAACTAGGTAATCTGTTCCGGGAATCCTGGTTTCATAGCAATAGTATTTCACAATTTCTCCATCTTCCCCCTCGTTCCCATTAAATAGTACTCCCAACAGTTAAACACTACCTCGCTCGGGATGCTTTTCGGGATGACCAGAAGGCAGGACATCGGCAAGCGTTTCGTCAGTACCCTTGAGATCGTCCTCAGTGCTCACATGGTCGCGAATCTTGAGGAGGATGACAGGAGCAGCAACGACAAGAGAAATGGAGAGGAGAGTCCAGTTGCTGATGAACTCAGATCGGTAGGAGATCTTGCGTGCATCGAGATTGTTGACGACTGCGGCACCTACGGACTGAATACCCTTGTAGAAGCCGACATAGTTGGCAGATCGTCGACCAGAGTTGGACAAGGCGCCCATAAACCTAAAGAAGTTAGCAAAGTAAATTTGAATTACAACTGAGAAGACTCACCAGTAGACAGTAGCCTGCCAAGCAGCATCGTAGAAACCGTAGAAAATATACAGAAACATGGGTCCAGCGTATCCAGAGTCGGTCCAGTCGCCTGGCACGAATCCTGAATCGGGAGAAACGGTCTCACGAGTATAGGTCTTCTCGAAGGCATACCCACCACCCCAGATGGCAAAGGTCAAGACAAAGAGGGCAGCCCAAGCAGCCTTGGCACGGGTGGTACGGCGGAACTGCTCCAAATCGAGAAGCCAGCCCCAGAGGGCCGCAGCGAGAATTTGAGCTAACCAGTAAAGCAGACCGTTGAGCGCCTTGGTTCTGGTGTTGAAATAGGCGCCGTTGACAGAGTTTTGTTGGTAGACGTAGAACCAATTGGATGAGAAGAACATTGGGAAGAGGAGAATAACGAAAGGCTCGAAACGAAGTGTCTCCCAGAGACCCAAAAGCTCGCTCTGCCATGTTGGGTTCTTCATGAGGATGACGCGGGAGCCGTCTTTGCGGATGATGTCGCTAGCGTTGCAAAGAGTGAGAGCAAGGATGGCACCAAAGAACATGAGAACGATGAAGCCAATGTAGGTTCCGTCGCTGACGGTCTTGTTCTCTTTGATGTTGATGTTTTCGCCGAGGGGAATCTGTGAGTTGAATGAGTATTTGCATTGAGTATGTGACCAAGAAACTTACCAAGCTGCCAATAACAGCACCCATGTTGAAAATACCCCAGAACCAAGCGAAATACTTTCCCTTCTTGTTCTCGTGGGGATATGAGATCATGATGGTACCCTGTGCGGTCCATAGCAAAGCAGCACAGAGACCAAGCCAAACACCGGCAAAGATGTTGAAGCCAGGAACATGCTTGTGAACCGAGACGAGGAGACTAATAGCGTAAATACCGTACCCAACACCACCAAAAGCGAGACAGAGCTTGACACCGAGTTTGTTGACAAAGGTACCGCCGAAGAAGCCAAAGACTGCAAAGGTGGAGTAGAGAGCCGTGTTCTGCCCCCCAGTCAGCGCGCGTCACTCAGGAGGAATGCAATGCAATGCTCACCATGTTGTCAGCTAACGTGGGATCAGTTTTACCACCGCCACCGAGACCTCCGAGGGCATTGAACATGCCGGGACACATGAAGCAGACAAAGGCGACCATGCCAAGCTGAATGCGCGGCGAGGCATACCAGGGGAGAGTCTTTCCGAAGAGGCTGAATCGTCGGTATTTCCATCCACGCGGAAGATCAACATCGGTGTGATCATGGTAGTCAGCCTCAGTCGAGATGCCGCCCTTTGAGGTAGCGGTTGGTTGTTCGTCGGCCATGATTGAGATGGTTGATGGTGAAGCTCAATTGGAGTAGCCGTTGAACCGTTGTAAGAGAGGAAGTGGATGTTTTGGCTGATTTAAACCCGTTGAAAAGGCGGGGGTGGAGATGGTGATAATAAAAGAAGTGGCCGTGGTCGTGGCGTGGCAGTGGAGCCTGCGATAATGGGTACGAACTGAAAGGAGTGGCACGCGACCGTAAGATTCGGAGATTGTACCAAAATAAACACCCAAATGCTCTCACTCACTGGTCGGCGGGCAGATTATTGAGGGGGGAGGAGAAGAGATGAGACGAAGGACGGACGGGCCTGGACGACATCAGTGCGACGTTACACCCTGCGGCCTGCCCTACCAACCCCTACAGTACCATCATCCATGGAACGGGGCCCCCTAGACTACCAGTAAATGCACAATGCTGGGGGCCATTCCCCATCGATGCCCATCACTTATCGCGGGGTCGAGATAGGCATGCACTGATAGGCGATAGGGCCAGCCACCTGACAGGCTCACGGCATGATCTGCAACCCCGTTCAGAAGAGGGTGTCCACTGAAATCACCTTCCGATAGGGAGATAGCCTGATAGCCTAGTGAGATTAACTCAGTTAGGTAGGGTCTCTGTGGAACATGAATGCAACAACCTACGGCTGCAATCCGGCCATTTATCACCAATTGCTGCTCTTTCGATAACGGCTGCTACTCCAAGTGCTACGTTGAAGCTATTCGCACCCGACCCTTTTTGCTTGCTTGGCTTGCAGTGTAACCAGCCTCAAACCTCTCTAATCTCTCGTCTTGCCGCAAGCGGACGTTTTCTTACCTACTTGGTTCGGCTGGTTACATCTAATTGAAACAGTTCCCCCGCACGACAAACAAAAATGTCACAAGCAAATAATCATTCTTCAAGTCACTGTTTTCTCATTGCGCATCGTTACTCGACAATCTCATCTGTATCTGTCAAATCTGGCAGCGTATCACGACGTTGCGTTGGCCTCGGAGTGCCATCGCTTCGAGATGGGTCCTTTAGCTACAAGGATTACAGTGACAATCACAACCCTGGTCAGCAATGTTTCAGCCGTCATCATGCAGAGAGGGCTCGAGCTTACTCAGTGCATTTCAGCTCAAATCACAATGTAACACGCATGTCTCTTCCATTTTCAATGCCAAACTACAAGCCTGTCATCACTTCAAGTAACAGTGCACGCTTACCAAGAAATACCTTCATCCCGTTGTCTAACAAAAGATCACGAGTGTCCTATAATATAATCACTTATATGAACTAAGTATTCGAATACTAGATACGATAAAGATTCTGAGAATACCTAGAAACGGTAGGGATCTTACGATCAATAGTTATATACCAGATTTAATTCACTAATAATATCAAAGTTGATAGAATTTGTCCCAAGAGTCGTATTTCACTAAGTATCTAGCATAGGTATTTCCTCTTCTTTCATCCAGGATCTTAGCATGATCCCCTCAAGATGTTTGCCGTGCCTTCTCAAGCCAATTTGGCTATTTCAAGATGATCTCCCATGCCATGATCCAATGTGTCACAATCTAACTCCCTTTCCCATTCTGCACCACACCAAAAATAACACAAGACTTTTCTCTCAGACATTATAGACCTAATTCTCTCAAGTTTAATCAGTCACAGGACCCTGGCTATTCGTTTGAGGCGACGGGCCAGGAGGGTCGACAGGCAAATGCTCCTACGAGTCCTTGTTTCCTTCTTCCATCTTTCCAGGGGCCGAATCCAATTCTTCGAGAGGGAAGATGATGAGTTCATCCTCAGGCTTTGTATCCGTGCTGAGCTGTACAAACATCTTGTCAGGGACTTTATAAGACTCCAAGCCTGGTATGACTGCACCATCGAAATCGGGAACATCTTCGATACGTTTAGAAAGCCAGGTTGGATCAGAGCTGATATGCTTCTGAATTTCATCAGCTGCCTGGCGGAGGGCTCCATCCTGATGGCTCTGACTGGCAAGTGAGATAATTCGCACCATTCTAAACTGTTTTCCCTCGAGGGGATCAGGTCCCCAGACGAAAGTCTCTAGTGTCCAATTGCATCGATCACTGATTTTATCAAACAGTGACATGAAAAGGTTGTACGTTTCCATGTAAGGGAATGCAAGCTCTCGAGACTACCCGGCCAAAGCCAATGCAAACTGTCTCAGTTTTTCATCGGGGGAACACGGTGTTGACTGTTGTCGGTGTTTAGACTTGGGCTTTGCAATCCGATCCTTCACCTTCTTCTTTTCTGCCAAGTTGAGTGAGACAAGCTCGCGGGTTCCCTCATCGTTGATCACTTCTTTGTAGAGGCTCGCTGATATAAAGTAATCCAGATCATCCCATAATAAGTCTTGTAGGATCCCGCTTTGTTGGGCAACCCTTTCGGAGAACATGCTCGACACCGGAGCTGTACCAGGAGCTCCTTCGGAGAACACCTTGAAAAACTCTCGTGGGGGCTTGCGCTTAATCCTCGTTTCATTAGCTGCACTCAGAGCAGACGGTGGAACGCCGAGTGTGATTACGAGGTGACGCAGAAAGTGTTGGAGACTCTCTGGCTTACCCGCAAAAAATAAGTCGCGCTCCTCGAAGCACTTTTCCAATGCTTCCATGTCGGGCCACCGCACCTTGAGTATCTGGAGCTGCGTCATGGCATTGTATGAGTGAACCATGATTGCCATAACATCCTTGGTAAACCCCAACGCCCGCTTGTCGACTAGCGATCTACAATGGAAAAGATATAGGCCAGAAAACGCAGGCATGATCTTGAAGATTGCGAAGGGAGCCTCGCTTTGCTTGCTTTGTCCATCTTTGGTCTCACAATACCCAACGATGCTGTCGAAACGTTTGAAAAGTGGTGCAAGACACTCGCCATTTAATCTTTCAGGGTCACTGTGTGAGACAGGACGAGAGAGATTGGTCATGGCGACCTTCAGCTGGTCTCGCATATCCTTCATGTGAGTCTGAACCTGTAAGGAGCCTTGAAAGAGGTTGTCCCGCAGCATGTGGAATATATCCAGCTGCATCTGACTTGCGAAAGCTAGTGTAAACAGAATCTTGCGGTAATGACACGCTTCGTATATATATCCTGAGAACTTGTCCATAGGCCCGCATACCTTTCGTTTAGCGACGTGTACCAGTGATGTGTTCCAAAACTGGGCGACCATCAGCTGGTCTACTGATAGCTCCAGGGTGGCACTATCGCTCCCTGGTACACCCCAACAAGCCTTGAGCTTGTTCATCATTTCGAAGTGATTCAAGGCTATGTCACTTGGACCTGAAAATACCTCAAGCAGCTGCTCAACGATGGTGAGTGCTTGAGAGAAGGTGGTGTTGAACAGCTCGGACAGCTGAACATGCGCACTGCTCCCATTCCAACAGTCATCAACTTCCTGTATGGAGTAGCCCTTTTGAGCGGCTACGCTGTTGAAGTATGCCTTAGAGAGTTTAATGCAGCCGCCGTGCTTATGAAGAATTGATCGTGACTGCTCCTCAAGGTCCGCTAGCATATTGATGCCCGTGTCTGTGATGACCCCAGCAACTGTGATGTCGATTTCCCATCGCGGTAGGCTTTCTAAACCCATGCAATGTGGTCTCGGATTTTCTTGGCATCGGTTATCAGAAGATGCCAGATAGTCAGAGCATCATCCAAGGAGTCTTGCTCCTCGACCTCGTATGTTGTCTTGTCCTGCGCCACCTGCTTGGGGCGCTCGACTCCCAGAGTATTCAAAAATTCCGGTGATGGTTCTTCGACTGTAAGCAGACCGAAGTTTTGAGCCAGGCTACGTGGATTGTTAGGTTGAGGTGATTTGTCTTTGGCGGTTTTCGGCATGTTGGGTTGTAGGGCTTCTCGAACCGCTTCTAGCACACGTACAAAGTGTGTGTGACTGTCATCGGTGGTCTTGTCGACTTCAAGGCCCTGTTCTGCAAGGAGTCTCCTAAAAGAAGATCTTTCATAAATCACTCGGTAGATTGTTGTAGCAAAGGAGCCAGGCACCTGAATGCAAGGCTTCTTTTGGGCCGCAATGTGATTCGCCATGGGTATAAAGTCTTTCACTTCAACGGTGTACTTCTGGCCGGCTTCGTTCTTACTGCCAGCAGCATTCTGCTTTGCTTCTTTTCTGGCATTTCCTTTCAGGCGACCGGAAGACTTTTGATGAGTGTCCTTGTCGTTGGACTTGGTTGTCTGTGGCTTGTAGCCAGATGCTTTTGCTGTCGAGGCAAGCCAGCCGGCAACGGAGTTTGTGTCCTCCTTATACCGTTCCAAGGCGGTGACTAGTACGCCTGGTAGCATTGTAGGTGATGTTTGATGGGGTGTGGTTGGTGAGATGTATGGGTAATGTCGTTAAGGGTGAGTTGTTGTTGGTGGAGGAAAGGGGTTACTCGAAGAAAGGTGAGGTTGTCGATGATTTGTCGAGTTTTGGAGAATGAAGAAGTTGAAATTCTGATAGAAAGAATAGATGGAAGAATAGGACGGAAAATCTGGGATAGGTGTTCGGTTCCGCGTCAGTGGAGGGTTGTTCATTGACGCGAATGACCTGTTCCAGTGTCAGGACCATAAGATTCCACTGGCAGAACCAAAACTTATCTTCACAGTGGCAGTCTACGGGTTTAGTCCAAACGTCTATCTGCTGCATAAGCCTGCCTTTATCATAAGTGCGAGAACGAGAGGATCACGGGTCAATTCGGATGAGAACAGAGTACTCCATTTCACAATTTCCCTCAGTTTACTAGATATCCATCTACCTACTTACAGAACTCGGCTGCGATATTGGTCAATCCCTCAGCCACTTGTTCAATCGACTTGATGTGAACAAACTCCTCCTTTCCGTGGAATCCCTCCCCCTTAGGTCCCCAGAGCAGAGGCACTATCCCTTTCTCGGCCAACAAAGCGCAATCAGTCCAGAACGGGGCACCGGCAACAACCGCATCTTTGCCAGTGACACTGCCAACAACGCTGGAGACAAGCTTGGTAAAGGGATGGTCTGCAGCTGTGAACTGGGGCGGGCGGCTGAAGAAGATCCTGGCTTCTGCCTTGAAGTCGGCGACTTCCTTTGCTACCCTGGCAATGATGTCGTCGAACTCCTTCTGTACAACCTCATTGGTCTCTCCAGGGATTGTTCGGCGCTCTGCGATGATAGTACACTGTGCGGGATAGGACGATGCTTCTTCGCCGCCTGAGATGACTGAAGCGTGTGCGGTGCCTGTTCCCAAGGTCTCATCGCCTGGGCCTTCTTGTAATTTCTTCACATACTTACTGAACTCCACGAGGAAATGGCCTGCATTTGCAATCGCGTCGATGCCGAGATCAGCCCGTGAACCATGTGCCGCCAGTCCAAAGACCTTGATCTCAACGTGACAATACCCCTTGTGCGCGTGATTGATCTCGAGGTTCGTTGACTCCGATACAACAGCGGCATCTGCTCTCCACCCAGCGCGAAGAATGTCTTCCGTTCCCTTACTCAAGCTCTCCTCGTCGGCAACGCCAGTGAAGATCACATCACCACGAAGGCCAAGCTTCTTAGCATTAGCGAGCGCGATCATACCTGCTGCAACGCCTCCCTTCATGTCAGCGGATCCTCTACCATACAGACGCCCATCTACAATCTTGCCGCTAAGTGGATCATCGTCATAGCCCATGACAGTTACCGTGTCCAGGTGTCCGTTGAACATGACACTCTTTCCGCCACCGGAGCCACGAACGACACCGACAACAGAAGGACGGCTTTTTGTATACTCAACCCAATGCGTTTCCAAATCCCGATGTTCTAGCCATGCAGCGACGTACCGAGCGATGGTTGTCTCGCCAGGTCCGGGAACAGAGCCCAAGTCGGGACTGGCTGAGTTGATCTGGACAAGGGTCTGAGTGAGTGCAACTGGATCAGTGCCAGAAACGTCATGAGGTACATCATAGTCTCGGTTTCGCTCTGTGCAGAAGATCACGACGGTAGACTTCTCGTTGAGTCCAAGGGCCTTCTTGTCATCCGGCGTGAGCCGTCTTAGCGCAGCAAGAGTCGAGGCCCCGCAAGGCCCAGCATTGATGCCTTGAGATTGCAGATACAGGACGGACTGGTGAGCTTCGTAGTCTGACACGGTCAGGCTTGCATCGACGCCATCCTTCAACAGGTCCCATGCGATTGTTGATGGCGCTCCGCAATTGAGACCAGCCATGATGGTACCAGTTGTTGGGATCTCGGTAAATTCGCCCTTCTCCAGACTCTTCCACAAACACGCCGCAGTGTCAGGCTCAACTGTCAGCGTGGAGGTGGATGTACCCTGTCTCTTGAAGTGAGACACGACAGCTTGGGCGAATGATCCGACTCCGACAGGAGCAATGACCAAGTCAGCTTTGGTAGAACCGAGCTGCTTGTCAACCTCTCGCATCATGGTGCCGTAGCCATCAACAATCCACTATTATAACATGTTAGAGTAAAAGATAGCCATGGATAGAGAAACAGTGCTTGCCTGTGGAACGGTCTGATAGTCACCAAATGCATGGTCCTGAACCATGATTCCCTTCTCATGCTTGGACGCAGATTCGGCCTCAAGCATCGCATCCTCATATCTGCCCTTTGACATGACAACTTTGGCACCCTCAGATTCAATGAGCTTGACTGTTGAGGGGTGCATCGATGCTGGTACGTGTATCTCAGCTGAGATGTCGAAGATAGCACCCATGCGAGCGATTGCACGTCCATGGTTGCCTTCTGTCGCTGCGTACAAGGTCAATTGATGAGACTTTGCCGCTTCTCGGACAGTATCAATATCCGAGTCAAGAGGCAATCCGAATTTCTCGGTTATGGAGCGAAATGCTCCCCAAGAAGCACCCAAGATCTTGAACGCCGGAAGACCGAAGCGGTTCGTCTCATCTTTAACATGGATAGCCCCAACCCCGATCTCCTTAGCCAGGCTGTCTAGACAGACAAGAGGTGTTGGCTCATATTTGGGGAGACCCTGGTGAAACCGATCAATGGCTTGTGCAGAGGCGGGCTCAGGCGAAGTCCATGATTTTGCCTTGGAGTTGAAGTGGACGTGTCGACGAGTGGTCATGATGTACTGGGTTTCTCCAACTTCGATGATGAAGGTTTGATGCGGAGAATGGAGCGGGGAAGCAAGAAACGAAGGGAGATAATATTGTTGAGATATTCTAAAAGTTTTGAGAGCAATTTTTTGCAAGATTTATATACAATTGTAAGAGAACGCGCCCAAGTTAACATTGGTGATGCGCCTTCTGGTGACAGACATAGCCCTCTATAACAACCCCACACAATGAGCAGTCTCATATTCTCCATTCAAATTCGCGCTGTCGGTCACCCTGAAATGATTAACATCTTTCACAGGACCTGAGTCTCAAAAGATCTACGTTTGTTTTATTAACAGTCCTCTGATGGTTCATGGTTTTGTGATGAAGTTGAGATATGGCACAACTACGCATGAAATACAGGAGGAGTGTAGACCACTAATTTTCGGGCGCGTGCTTTGCCGCTGTTCTGATGTGGGCTAGCCTGGCTCGTACAATTATGCAGAAACAGGTGATTCTATACGGCGTCTACTCGTCTAACAGTGGAGGCCTGTGTAGACGACTCCCTGTGTCGCTCCACATTTCGGTTCTGTAGGTGAGGCCAATTGTATTAGCCACATTGCATACCGGACGGAGTTTTTATCGAGTCTAGAACAATAAGCTCTGATCACTGCAACTATAAGGGAGAGCCAGTTTAGCGTTAGTTGTAGCAGCACGTCAGAACCACTGACAGCCACCCTGTAACCGACCGCTGTATTGTGAGGAAGTTAGTTATCACAGTAAAAAAGGAAAGACCTTAACTTCAAGCAATTTAGGCATCCTAAGACCCATTGTGTGACTTCAGCTTGGAAACCATCAAAATTAGTACTAAGGTAGGCTGTAAATGCGAATTAAGGGCAAGTTCAGTGGGCTGACTGTCAAATTCAAAATAGCGGAGCGCCCTCCAAGTACCTACCTATTTTTCCTTCCATAGTATACTTAGATAACTGATGAGAGTATTGGTGCGATAAGGTCCTCGAAGGTAACTGAAACAAATGATGGATGTAAAACACCAAAAAAAAAAATGTCGTCAAAGATATCCGAAACAGGCGGTGCGCGCTGTTACTGCATCGCGGCTGTGACTAAGCCCGACATCGCTTCAAGCGAACGCTACGCGTGACGTTATCGCAACTTCTCTCAAAACTCCACTTCGACATCTTCACATGCCTCCTCACCAACCCCTCCAGGTCGTTGAGAGGCCGTTGCCCTCATTTCAGTATGAACATGGACTTTTCACTGGATGACATTCTATTCACCGGCGGCCAAGATGCTGCGTTGACACTTCCTTACGACCAGATTGACGATCCAGCCCCTCAATCGCGGAGTCCGTCAAATTCGCTTGCTGAGGGAGCAAACATCGACACCATGCTACAGACTATCAACCCCCAAGAAGCGTTCAACCTTCAAACCACCGAAATCCCAGATTTTCAGATCGATTGGAATGCCGATTTCCAGCAGGCCAAAGCAGCCTCTGAGACTCCCGCAGATGATCTCAATCAGGACTTTTCATTTCTCAATCAACCAGCCACTGATTGGGGTATCCCAGCGCCGTTGCCAGCTTCCAGTGATCCTATCAAAACGCCCATGACTACGATTGATGAATTTTTTGTCAAGAATGGAGCATCCCGCCCTCCTGTGCCATGTACCAATTGTCGTCGAACTCGTCTGCAATGCCTAATCTTACAAACCACGGTAGCAAACCCGAACCCTACCAAGAGTTGTTCGAGCTGTGTCGCTTTGTTCCGCGAATGCAGTCTGGCAGGGCAGAAGAAGAGGAAGCCTTCAGAATTTGAGACGTCGGAGCCTGTGATCGGTCGCCTCCATGGGGTTAGCGAGCACAGCATCCTAGGTGTACCTGCAACTGTCGATGAAGGTCAATCATCCCAGGGGCTTTCAATGGCAGCACTGTCAGGCAAAAGAGCGAATACTCGATCGGTGCGAAAGACGAGGGTCCTGCGAAATTGGTACCTTTCCAATCTGGACCATCCCTACCCATCGGAGGAAGAAAAAGTCACTCTTTCTCAACAGTCAGGATTGAGCAGGAGTCAAGTTATCAATTGGTTTGCCAACACTAGACGACGCCATCGACTCTCCTCGACTTACTCTGCATCGCCTGGCCGGGGTCGTCAAGGATTTGCACCAGGATCCCCCATGCCGCATTACCTCCGCAAAAACATGTCACCCTTGGACCGTTGGAAAAACTCTCCGCCCGATGAGGAACCAGCTTCAGCGACGGCGATCCAAAATGCTCTAGCTGCTCAGTCGAGTGGACATAGTTCGTTGGATAGCGATGCGGGTGCGTCTGATGGGCCAGGGTCATCTGCGAGCAATGACTCCCTCTGGCTTTCTAATTTGCAAGAGGCCTCGTCTAACTCGGCATCTTCATGCTACTCGTATCGTTCAAGGGATGCGGCATTCTTCTCTCGCTCTGGTAGTAGTTCAGTGGTAGAGGGACCCTCCATATCTAGGACAGCATCCTCGAGGTCACGAACAAAGAAGTTTGTCGCGTTTCAATGTACATTTTGCGGACAAAGCTTCAAGAAAAAGTACGACTGGGTTCGTCATGAACGGTCAATTCATCTCCCAGGTCTCGACTCATGGATTTGCGCATTGCCTGTGACGCCAGATCAATCGTTTTTAGTCTGGCGCATGAGTGAAGATGGCCCGCAATGCCTTTTCTGTGGTGAGAGCTCACCCAGCGACGAGCACATTCAAGCTCACGAATTCGACACCTGTGCCGAACGCCCTGTTTCAGAGCGCAAGTTTACACGCAAAGACCACCTCTGGCAACACCTTCACAAGTTTCATGGCTGTCGCAAGTGGGATGGCTGGAAACCGGACCTGAGTCTGCTTCAACACCGACAAGATATAATAAGAAGCAAATGCGGTTTCTGTCAAGTCATGATGGGCAGCTGGGGAGAACGAACAGATCACATCGCTGCTCACTTCCGGTCCGGGTTGACGATGGAGCAATGGGTTGGGGGATCCGGGATCCACGACCCCGGCGATATGGGTACCGAAGGCCGGTAGATGAGCCGCTCTTGGAGGTGGATACAGATACGGGAGATGTCACTGACCCGGCATCGGTACGGAAGAATGGAGACAATCGGGAGAACCGATGCAGCCCTGTTTCGACACGTGGGAACCTTGTCCTAGTGACTCCACTGACGGTTAACGCCGGTCAAGTCCAGACTCCAGAAGGCCCGTAGAAGCATTGTTCAATTAATTCGACATTCGAAACCATTAAGCGAAATGCGCAAGCCTCAAGAACAAATTCTTCACAACCAAGAGTTCAGCTTGAGTTCAAGAGACCTTTACTCAGTGACCCCCTCTGTCCCTCGTACTCCAGCACCCCTGCGCCATTGTGGGGAATCATGAAGTTGTGGCAAATGTCAAACTCTCTTTGACAAGTGACAACAGACACGCGCACAAGAACAGTGGACATGTGAAATCCGGAGTTCGGATGACGGCGTCTCATTCGACAGCCCCTGGTCCGACTCTCCATGACTTGTCAGAGTCTCGACCATTTTATGCTCACGCGAGCCGAGACTGTTGATTCCTGCTTATTTACGGCGGCCTTACCTTTTTGGATAAATTTGGCAACACCGAGCCGAATGTCACGTACGTATGCGGGGATTCTTCTCTGTTGTTCTTTTCTGTCGGTACTCCTTTTTATCTTTGTTCTTTCTTTTTTTTTCCCTTCCCTCACATTTCATTCTTTGTTTTATTTTTCTGTAACTTTGTTGTGTCTTGCTTCCCGTGTCTGTCGCAAACCCAAGCCTTCATACTCAGCTTCATTCGCACAACTGCATTACTCTCTACAAGTCAGTGAAAACAACTCCTTCAAATCAGTCACAATGATCATCACTCGCGCCCTCTCCATCACCAACTTTGTCATCGCCGGCTCGGCACTCAGCTTCCAGGTGGGTGTTCTGTACCCATGGCACAAGCAGCTTGACGATGGCTTCGAGGAGCTCAAGAAGGAGCACTTGCGCGTCCTGCAAGCCGTCGAGTCGAAAGTACAGCAAACACGAGACGCCGCCGTTCTCGAGGAGAGCCGAAACAGCGTTCGCGGCTTGCTCGGCAACCTTGCCGCATGGAAGGCCTGAGCGTGGCCGACTTCGGGGGCAGCGTAGCAACAAGACACAACAAAATACCCAACACAAAGCGGATTAAAACCACATATACACGGAAGAAGAGAGACCACCAGCGGCGTCTTTTTGAATTCGACAACGACCAAATTTCCTACTACTCATGGCGTTTCTCCCACATTATTTTTGGGCGTTCAAATCCTCGGCCCGGGTGGGGCCGGCAACGGTCACGATCCGGGTGGTCACGTGTATCCCTGAACCCCCTCTTCCGGATTTCAACGGTTTCACCCGATCGGGAGTTTCCTTCGTTACCATTACCTTAGACGGGCGCAAGGGAATAATCAGTCAGTTACGGCACGGGAAAGACATTAACATTTGATCTGCTTAGACTATTTATAGCTCGCATTTAGTTTATGGTGTTTGCTGAATGATACTCTTTTTTTCTAGACTACGGTCTTGTCGCTTTTGTGCTCGGTTCAATTACCGCCGTGATAGATGTGTTGCGCCTTGCACCGCGACTCTCAGCTTGCTCAGTAACATACATCATGAAAGACTGGGTCTGTTAAGCATGATGATCATGAGATAGAGAATATGTTATTGAAGTCTCAGCGCAGGTAAACATCCATAACACGCCACCAGAACAACATTAACACGCTACAGGCCTTGACATGAACCGTCCACCGCCATCTCCCACCGAAATGAGACCGACTCCCACGAAGCACCGAAACATAATACACGTCTTAGTCTTCCGTCTAATTGTCCACCTTGAACCACACGGGGTTGTTCGCATTATTCGTCATACGAACATCGAAGGTACCCGAATAACCAGGCATGATGCGCAGTGGCGCGGCATCGGAGACTCGAACCGGGAGCGATTTGCTGCCGCTGAAGAGCTTATCGATGTTGTTGTTGAACTGCACGAGTAGCACGAGAATTCCGATGAGCGCACCTGTCGCGGCGAGTTTGACGACGAGGTCGAAGAAGGCGATGACTTTGAGGAAGCCGGATGACGTCTTTTCGGCGGTGGTCATTGTGGCGATGGTTGGTGTTTGAGGAGCAGTAGTGGGTTTATCGGCCATGAGCACGAAGTATGCAGTATTTGGAGGTTAGCAGGCACTGAGGCAGAAGACGAAGACCCGAGCAGAGACGACAGACCCAACGCTGGGCTGGGAAAGCAAGGCCTTGAAATACCGTAGGGCTATCCGAGGGAGACTCACACCGCAAGGCTGATCGACGGAGACAGGCACTGAAATAAGCTTAACTCACCAAGCTTCCAGGACATGAGACCGCCATGACAGGGGTTTAATTGAAGCTATCACATATTGAGAGAGCGCTAGATGCTACCAGTGGCGGGTGTAATGTCGTGAAGGGTTGTCATTTGATGAGCTTCCTTGCTTTTGGTGAGGATCCTGCGCTGGGCAGGCTGTGCTTGCTTGCCCAGTTTGTGAGGGCGGCGATGATGATCATAGGATAAATTCTCGCATACAGTTAGCATCTTGTCAATCTCAGAGACCAACTCAAACTAAAAGTCTTGGAACTTCATTCCATTTTCGTGTTGTCGCGAGCAAACAGCTCGTCAACTTGTGAATTAGAGGGGTTACAACCATCTAGCGCACTGTGGCTGACACAGAATCCAGCTACAGCACTAACTCCTACCAACTATCTTACCCTGTTTTTCTGTTAGACCACTAATAGCGCGGTCGCGTTGCATTGATGCCCAGGGATGACCCTTGCGATCTGCAGAAGCTGAAAAAGAGGCCCCCAGTTGGGCAAGCTCTGCGCAGCGGATGTTTTGCCAAGAATGTTCAAGATCAAGAGAAAAGAGGGTGTGAGTGAGGGAATTCGGCTTAGGCAGGATGAGATTAACTTCGTGACTTATGCAGGAATTTTAAAGGTGCGGCCATCGTCGTGCTTAATTGATGGTGTAATTGGGTTCTAAAATTAGTAGCAATGCCTTACCAGGTGTGACCTCCAGCAAACGACTTACCCTGGGGCATGGCATTCGTCTGACTGGGATTTGGGCCATGTGAAATCTTGAATGGCTGTAGCTTTACCGGCCTATTTGCTCCGACTTCATTCTTATGTCCTCAATACATCCCCGCATGGCATGTCATCTTACAAAATCACAC
>JAAVUB010000697.1:0-30101 GCA_014898885.1 Fusarium lyarnte (nom. inval.)
GAGCTATTATTAAAGAGATAGAAACTTTATAAGCTTAAAGACTTATAAGTTATTAGATTATTTAATATCTTAAAGGAAGATGAAGTATTAAGGAGGGAAGATAAAGAATTCAGCTCTTAATTTATATATTTATCTACTGATTAAATCACTGCTATATCGAACGCTTCCTATACAGATTAATAGTGATAGAAGAATCATCTATACAGTATAACTGAAGGTATAATAACAGATATCCTGTATATAGTATCTCCCTTTATTAATTCGAGTCGAGAAGAAGAGGTTATATACCGTTAAGTTGATTATACTGCTATTATAGCAGAGAGGCCTTCTATATATCAGTATTAATAATCCCTCTCATATAAGGAGACTCTCTTCTTATCTATAATATTATAAATAGCTAACTGTTCTTGAGCTGACTATTCTTATATGATATTATGAGATAGAAGGTTACGTTACCTCTGGGTTATTTACAGCGGATTGAGATCAAATAGTATATTAATAGTATAAGATATGAAGTAATAAGGAGTTATGAAGATGAAAAACACCTCTGACGGGCTATTTCGATTGAAAATGGTATTATTATTAAATAACAGTTGTGCATTTAATCCAAAGTCAGCTATTCAGCCTTATCCGCACAACCGGTTGTGCGAAAAACACGTGATACTAAACGCACAGCCGGTTGTGCGGGTATGAGTCCCCTAGGTCCAGACCAATCCCGCCTGCCAATCGATGCTAGTCATTTGAGGCCCACTGAGTTGCGAGACATGATTGGACCTTTCGTAAAAAGCGAAGCCCCATTTCCATTTCAGCCACATCCACTTTACTGCAATTTCTCACCAGCCTCGGCGCTCTCATTGGCATAAAACAATCCTGCCCGCACCATTCACCTCCAATTTGCAGTCTCGTAACAAGCAAAAAGGACCTTTTCTTCCCAACAACCATGACAGCCAATCAGATCGTTGCAATGAGAGGAAAGTTCAAGCGAGCCTCGACTCCCAAGGTGAGGACGGGATGTATCACCTGGTACGTTCGTTGATAGCTTACCCCCTCGTTTCTCGTAAAATATCACTAATCGGGACACACTGCAGCAAGTGAGTCCAACCATTCTCTCATACCCTCTCATATAAAGCTCACACCTCTCCTACCTTAGAATCAGGCACTTGAAATGCGATGAAGCAAAACCTTTTTGTCGACGCTGCCATAACGACAAGATGAAGTGTGACGGATACGCGCCTCCTAAGCCCAAGCCTTCAAAGCGCTCCAAGCGTCAAGATCCTCCCTCAAAGCCTGAGGTCGCTATATCACTACCACTGCTATCAATGCAGACCGTCGACCAACTCTCTTTACTGTCAGATCCCGAGAAAGTCTACCTGCAACATTTCCTGCACTGGACTGCAAAACAGCTTTCACCTTCTTCTGCTGCCATGAACTTCTGGCTCAAGTTCGCTCTTCCAATGTCATATCACTATGATGCTATTAGATATAGCATGATTGCAGTCGGGGCATCTCATCGAGCCTACATGGCTCAAAACCTACCGTACTCCCGTCCTGATCACCTGCAACGTCCTGTCATCCAACACTACAACAGAGCCATATCCTCGATTCTTCCCATAATGTCTGCTCCTTCAAATGAGAACATTCATTGCATATTAATTTGCTGTCTGCTCTTCATGACCTGTGAGGGACTAACGGGTCGATATGATGAACTCTTGCAACATCTCGCTGCTGGGGATACGGTATTTCAGTCACTGCGTCATCAGAGTTCTACAGAAGGTTCGGATATGCTAGAGGGACTTGTCGACATGTTTAGCGAGATGGGTCTTGCTTCGTCTGGCTACATGGGGGATCATCCCCTCTCAGGCATCAAGAAATGGTGTCGTAGTGACACTGGCACTGACGAGAGCGGTGACTCGCCGTTTAAAACTCTTAGCGAGGCGTCATATGCCTTGCATGAGCTAAGACTGCACCATGACTTCCAGCCATGGAATCCGGAGAGGGAAAACGGGCTGGTCAACGACAGCGCATTTGAGGATATGCTACGCCGCTGGAAATCCCGATTCGAAGCTCTGAGTCAACGATTGTTATCAAGCCCATCGGGTGATGAGATAGCGCATATCCAAACTCTGCAGCTCCATTATCAGTCTCTGCAGATGTACATCGACGTGTACGATAACAAAGGACTGCAACCTCCACTCCCTTACAAAGCATTCCTAGAAGCCGCAGAGAAAGTAGCCGCACCCCTAATAGCACTAAACCAGCCTACGTTCTCCCTCGAAGGATGTCTGGTGTCGGGTCTATCATTTGTAGCCATATCGACCGAAGCTGGGGATGAGAGGCTTCATGCACTTAACCTCCTTCGAAAGCTGAACCACCGTGAAGGCATTTTCGACAGCAATGACATCGTCGAGATGCAGGAACTGGTAGCCATGGATATGGATTGGGGATCTGGCTCTGACTCTGCTTCTGACTCGGATATAGAGGAACCCGATCCGCCTCTAAGAGCACCAAAGGGAATACCGCAGATGATTGAGATGCTTGTCCGCAAGACTGGAAAGACAAGCAAACGTCTGGAAGGCTTGTACCCATAAGTAGTTCCAAGGTTCGGCTTGGGCTGCACATTTAGCCTATCACCTTAGTCATTCGTGAATTTATACTCTCTTTCCATGGCATATAAAAATTGAAGAACAAGATTAACCGAACTCATTGACACGAGGTACTTTTCCTGTCATAGATTTGATACAACAACGCAATACCTCTATTGAGTGCTGCATTGCCTGGCAAACGCAACTATTCATTCAGCAACTTCAAAAATAAGTTGATATAATTTTGATTCACGAACTTCGATTTGACTTAGAATGCTACGGAACACGAGAGTGTGTGACACTGATTCATCATCGACAGCCCTGAGAGAGGGATGAATTTGGCCTGTAAACTGCTAGTAGTAAAGGCTGAACTCGCCGTGATAGAAACACTCAGGGGTTTTCGGTGTAGATCTAACTTTGCTAATCTGATCATGATCTCAAAGATATGTGCTAGCTACCCTAATGTCAATCTGAACGAGCGCCAGTCAGGAGATGTGTGAGTTTAGACAACATACAATAAGATATCATATTTTCTATTTGCCAAATCTATTCGTTCTGAGCAATATTGCCTGATTATGCACTATAGTATATACAGACCTCAGGGAGTAAGAAACTTGCGACTATAAACGAGGCTGCTAAAACAAACTTAGCAAAGAGTCCCCTAAACTCAGGCCGAGTTACCTAAGCCTTGGCTAAGTTACCTGAATATTTTCATCGCTTAGGGTCAAGATCCTGAGTTTTCTTGCATCCCCTAGATAATGGCTAACGATATAGACAGTTGACCTATACGGTTGCTTATATCGTTTTGCATTATGCGAGCGGTACATAAGGTCTATAGTCATATAGTCGATCAAGCTCGCATCATTGGCGCATTAAGAGAGAAGTTCAGAGCACGTTCAGCGCCAAGAGATATTGATGTAAGGTTTCAATCGTTATGTTCATTTCAACTATTGACAAGTGAAAGGCTATGTACAAGGTATGAAGACAGCGCAAGATTCGGCTATTTACAGACTCATCCACCAGTTACTGGAGTCACTTTACAGTGTCTTCTTGGCCCACCCAACTTGCTGGTTACCACCATCAAATACAACGAAAGCAGCCTTGAGAGCAATATCACCAAAGATGTTGATGCCGAAGTCGTCGCTGGACTGGATGCCACCAAGGCAGGTGGTAGAACCATCCTCAACGGGGGCATAGTTGATGTAAGAGCCAGGGATGGTGATGGTAACACCGCCAACGGCGAAGCTGAAGTTGGGGAGGGTCGCAGAGCAGCTAAAGACATAACCACCATAGCTGGAGCTGTATCGGGCACCGCTGACCTTGGCGTAGTATGCGGAGTTGATATCGTCAGGGAGGAGGAGAAGAGTAGTGCCAGTATCAGCAATACCAGTTATAGGGCTCTTGTTTACTGCAGCCGAACCGATACCATAGCCAGTAGAGGTAAACCCCCAGAAGCCTTGGGAGGAGTCGACGGAAGAGTATCCGATCTTGCCAGTGTAGGCTGTGCTATCGATGAAGCCGAAGTTGTACTTTCCAGGCTGCTGGTGCTTCAGATCAGCAGTGAAGACGGGAGAGCTCAGGGTGCTGGCAGCATTGTCGAAGAAGGTCTTCTGCTTGGTAGGCTTGACGGTGTTGATGGAGCTGAAGCCAAGACCGAGGAGACCATCGAGGCCGGTCTCCTGCTCGAACTCGGAAGAGACCTTCTGGGCGGCCTCAACGGCCTGGGAGCTCACGACGAGGCCACCGACGGAGACCTTGTCCTTGTAGACATCTCCAGAAGAAGAGCTTCCGTCACCATAGCTGATCTTCCATGTCGCGCCAGAGAGCTTCTTGGCTGTGCTGCTCTTGGCAGGGTTGTACTCATCATGGCCGCTGCTACCAGTTGTCTCGGTGCTGAAGACCCAGAGATCAGAGGAACCGGTATCGAAATCCAGGTTGAAGGTCTGAGCAGGAGTACCGATCTGGACAGGTGTCAACCACTCGACATCCTCGTCAGAGGGTGTAGTGGTGGCGCTGCCACTGCCACTCTGGCGCTTGGAGTGAGCATGGGGAGGTCTCACGGCCTTGACAGCCTTCTCGAGACCCTTGGGCAGAGGAACACCATACTTGGCGTAGACGTGTGCGAGGGCAAGAGGACCGTTCTTGATGAACTTGGGGTTCTTGACTTGCTCAACCGTGAACTTCTTGTCCTGGGCAGCAGGGGCACCGAGGGCAATGGAGGCAAAGGCCAGAGTGGCTGTGAGAAGAGCGTTGATGGAAGGCATCTTGAAATCGGTGAGAGGCTGAGAGATAGAGATAAGACCAGAGAAGAGGGAGTGAGTGAAGATGTTTTATTTCCAAGATGGATGGTTCATGTCTGGACTTATATGTCTTTACTGACTCGACAGAGTCTAACTTTGATCGAGACTATAGATTAGATTACTACCTTCGAGATTAAACTTTAGGCTACCAACACAGTAATGTGGACACAATATCATTTTTTGCAGTATAAGCTTCTACCCAGAAAGCTTCCACAATGACCAATACCATCCGGTGATGCTTCATCTATCTCTAGCTCATACCTCGCTCGGCTTCCAACATCCGAGCCACCTTCCGAGAAAAGACCTACACCGCTGACGTGATTAGTCCCTTTGATCCGCGCGATAGATGCCGGAGCGAATTCCTTGGCTGATCTGTCTATGCAGCCTCCCGTCCTTGGCATCTGTTTGGCTTCTTGGCTGCTTCCATGAATCGTGGCAGCCATGAGCGTGGCAACCCCACCAAGCCCCAGCGACCCCTTTACCTAGCAAAAGGTCTTTACTAGGCATCTTGATTGCAGGAGCGGAATGAAACGTCTAGTAACCAAGGAGCAGTTCCGCCGCGGCGAGACAGGGGTGCATCGCCAGTCTTGGCTTAAGCACCTACCGAGAAGGGATGCTACCGCCGACTATGTCCGGAGAATTCGGCATTGCTAAGGCTCTGATAGGGAGTTGGATCGGGACTCGGCAATGGGGGAGAGGGACGTTTGTTGGGTGCAGCTGAGACCTAGGATCTATCCGTGATTAAACTGCTTTTGTAAAGGAACTATTGGTTAGTTTATCATGTGAACTCTGAAGATATAACCGTTCTAAAACGAGTAGGGGTAGCGAAGAAGTGATGCTATTGGTCGAGGCGGCGGTTACGATAAGCGTGATGGACAAGTTAGATTTCGTGATGCGGATACCCCTGCAGATCATGCCTTATCCGCTCTTAGCTGCGTGGGTTAGTGGGTACTGGACGGCATTGCTCCTTTGGCCCTAGCTACTGGGTAACATTAAGTCATGCGTAGTTGACCTCTTGACCCCAGACGAGTCGCTTCGAAGCTTCTATGCAGATCATTTTGGAGGCCGTGCGCCAAGAGTGATTTACTTTTGCAACCACACAGAATGCCACGTTGAGAATCAAGCTACGGACTGGATGCTATTGGGCATCAACAACATTCGTCGAACACGCAATGAGAGAACAATAACCACAATAAGTTAATTCAATTATGCTACCAATTCTAACATTCATTCCTCAGCTCCTATTAAACATTCATGAGACGCCAGAGTCGACTGACTCTTCAGGGTAGCTAGCTAGAGACATCATTGCCGAGGTCTCTCACTACCCCCTGTCAGGACCTCGGACGACATACAGGGATGTGCCAAGCTAAACGCTTTGATACAACAAAGCACTAACAAAGTCCCCAAAACCAAGCTAAACTGAGATAAGTGCAAAAAGTCCTGTATTATCATTCTTAGCCTATAGTTGATAAGAGGTGCTGCGATCAATATGGCTGTGACTCCGCCAATGAGCACATCGTTTCCGCAACCTCATTGTAGAAAGCCCGTATTACCGACCCCTCCCTATGATCCAAATCGCCGTTCAGGCAGCTCCTTACCGCCTCTTGATACTCTGTCCCCATGAAGTGAGCTAGTCTGTCGTCTACCCTGCTGAGCAGCACTTCTCTGAACTTTGCGGGGTTTTCGTCGTCGCGACGTAGACTCCATGCTGCGCGCCATAGACCAACTTCGAGAAGGACGACACCGAGACTGTATATGTCGAAGCCTTTGCGGTATGATTCCCCTGGAATACCTTGTGCAGAAGGGTGACGATATAGGTTGAAGCGTACGCTCTGCTCTGGCTTTTCGGTGGTCTCATCGGCTGAATCTGGTCGTGAAAATTCAAAGCCGACGAGGTATGGCCGAGACCAGATGGGCCGATTACGCCGCACGGGTATCATGATGTTATGGCTTCTGATGCTCTTATGGAGCCATCCCGATGCATGAAGGATGGCGAGTGAGAGTGACAGCGTGTAAGCCATGCGATATCGGTCGCCCAATGTTGGTAGAGTCTCAGGCGTTGGCGATTTGATCAACGCTTGTAGTGATACTAGATCCGTTTGGTCACTAGCTCCTAGAGGATATTCAAAGATCAGACCATATCGGCTCTTCTCAATGTCTTCAAACACTCCCAGACAGTTGAGAGTCAGAAGTTCTTCGGGTTTTGCATCAGCGTGCAAGAGTCGTGCAATATTCTGGATTCTTCCTCTGAGCCTGATGCCTTTCTGTCCTTTCCAGCTAAGGTCATATCGTTTCCACTCAACGACTATCGGTGTCTTGAAGTCAAGTGTTCCGAAGCTTCTTAATCCACCAGCGCCATCGTCATCTTTCAGAATATTAACTCTGTTTGAGCGAATGTTGAGGTCAGCATCGCCAGTACTGTTTGTGAAAGCCGCGACTCGCTTTTCCAGGTCTTGGTCTAGCTCGTATCCCAGTTGACGAAAGTTGATAGCTCGTTTGAGCGTGTCAGGTTGTATCACATGTTGAGTCGAGTCACTGTCCTGGAATAGTACTTGCTGATTGTTGCCTATGTGCTCCAAGGATAACACAGTCTGTGAAAGCGCAATATTTGGGTCTCGAGTTGGCAGTAATCGATATAAGTCCCCGAGGACTGCGCTTATCTGCACAAGCGTCTTATCGTGCTCTTCAGCCCCACCAGTCACCAACTTGAGGCGCTCGAGTGCAAGTTCTGATGTCGAGGCCTCACGAATTGGTTCCAGTGATTCGAGGAGTATTTTGACGGTTGTTAATGAGGCGAGAACAGCATCTTTGTGTCTCTGAAGAATCCGTTGCTTCTGTATGTCGATTCGTTTAGAGGTCGGCTGATCAAGCCAGTCTCTCTGCCACTGGTCCAACAAAGCTTCTTGGAGTATAAGCTTAGTACGCAGCAGGCCTAGATATCCATTGAGGCCGCGTAATGATTTCCAAAGCCCATAGATCTTTGAACAGGCTGTGAAGGCGTCTATCAAGCCACCAAACGCCCCGATTCCGAGACCGGCCGCTCCGATCTGAAAATCGACTGGATTGCTCGCCATGTCGGTCCTGGATCAGTCGTCAAACAGACACGTCGGATTTCTGGTGATCTCGAAAATAATACCGGGAATATGAGAGCTTGAGTCGCATCATATCAGCTGCGGGGTTTATGCATCTTCGTGGCGGGGTAAATTGATAATCCGGTGAGGCCTGCAAGCTGAGGTCATGTGTCACCTCAGCATCATGATATTCAGCTCGAGGGATTTATGAGATGTCGCATGCTTTTCATCCTGTAGTATAATCAAAATGGAGTTTTCCTCAGCATTCACCTTTCGGCAACAGCCTCAAGAAAACCAAGAATCCACTAGTGAAGCTCCTATTCCCGTTGCATCTCCTGGTATTCACTGCCCTCACTTTGCGGGATTTATAGCAGTGTCCTTCGCAAAGGGGCATAACACTACAGGCCTACAGCCTGTGATATCGAATGCTGCCCCTACATTCCAAGATGTATCCCTTGGTGGGGGCTCGTTCGATGTTCGAAAAGTCGAAGCGTCCTCTTTTCCGATTGGCCTGGGTACGGAGATCTTGAAAGGTAGGAAATATGTCGCCGTTAAACATCCTCGGACACAAGATGATGGTTCCGTGTCATTTGCCGACATAGCCCTGGAATTACAGATCTTGCGGCACCCTCCCGTCCAGAAACACGAGAATATTGTCGACTTATTGGCTGTCATGTATCATGATACCGGAAACAAGGAGGGGATAAGAGTTGTTCCCGCTTTGGTGCTTGAATATGCTGAGTATGGAAGTCTCAAGTCATACCAAGAAGCAGGTTATGCGCACTCACTCCATGAGAAGCTAGACATTGCTATCGACGCAGCTAGGGGACTTGAAGGTCTTCACGAAGCGGGCATTGTCCACGGCGATGTCAAGCCCTCCAATCTTCTCGTCTTCAAGCATCCGATAAAAAAGACCGTTGTTAAAATCAGCGACTTTGGCTTTGCGATGCCAATGCAAGGTGGTCAGCTCATCGGAAGTACCGAGGTCTATCGTGCACCCGAAGCAGAGACAGCAGATCTCAACAGCCGGTATCTTCGTCAACAAGACATTTATTCTTTCGGCTTGACACTGTGGACCATTCTCGGCGATGGAGTGGCTTACCACAGCACTTTGCCAGACGGCGATAAGTTCGAGAACGTTTGGAAGCTTAAAAAGTCCAACCTGATAGCGAGCCTTGCTACTTTCAACGTCTTACATCGTCTGAGAAGAGAGAGCTATCCACTAATGACTCTGGCGAAAGTCATTCTCACATGCTTGCAGTTGTCCCCAGAGAAGAGATTCTCAAGCATGTCCAAAATTATCGATCATCTCGAAGTGACCAAATCTATTGTCAATAGTTTAGATGGGCGTGATACTCCAGATGCCAGCGCTCTAAGAGCTGCGCTTCCTACCTTCGAGAGGATTGTGTATAGAGCCAAAATCCCTGCATCAGATGAAGAGAGATCAGAGAGAATGATTCTGAAGGGACTCACTACTTTGGCCTTCGCCTATCTCAGACAAGAGCTCGGTCTTCAGAATACTCCCGGGTACATTGATCCCTGGCAGATGTGTAATATGATGACTCACTTCTTGCCAAAAGCACATGAGCGCTACTATGCATCATTCAGTCAAGATGAGTCGCCGCTCATCGCTGCGCTTCAGGATATTTCAAAATCGAGACTTGAGAAGACGATATCAGAGCTCTTACCTACCATATCGCAACTCTTACCCCGGCAAGCTAATCCAAGCGAAAGCAGCGAAGCTCAGCCTTTTTCTGCTGTAAATGTCTGTTTACTTATCTTGGACTGCGCTGGCATTTTGAATGAGCCATTCAATACCGCCTTATTCTCATTGTTAGTATCCTGGCCTATAATCTGGCTCAAACCTTGCCTTCAACTCCAGAGCTTGATTATATGGCGCTGAGCTAATTCGCGGATAGGGTTACCACAAAGTCGAAAGCGGAACCGATGCAGCTTTTCAAAGACGAAGACTTCATCCCTGACGTATGTTACAATACCCATGAATAGATTGACAGCGGAGCTAATTCAAACAAGATTAAGAAAAGTTCCAATATCCTGCAAAAGACTCCAAAGCCTGTCAGGGTCGCCCTTTTCAATAGCCTAAAAACTATCTTTGAGACATCAAACAATCAGAACGAAAGAGCTCAAGCCGCCCTCAACCTTGCTAGTGCCTACATGGATGACATAGGAGTTGAGTACGACTTGAAGTCAGCGGCTTACTATATCCGTCAAGCAGCACAGCTTGGTTCCGAAAACGCTCGCACTCTCTACATATCTGTATTCTCTCACGTTCCTGGTCAAGAGACTCCCGACGCGGAGACGTTACGAACCTGGGTTATTGACTCAGCCCAAGCTGGGAACCCAGTTGCTCTCCGGAGGCTGAAAGAGGACTGGCCTTCCGACTGGCAACAAGTTGATCAGAAGATTCAGCTAGATGAACTTACTCGCCTCGGTGTTAACACTAGAGCGCCTGAAGACTTATCTTCCATGTTAGAAGCCTTAGCCCTGAGCGAGGCAGAGTTTTCTCACTCCAGGGATCTACTATTGTGGAGTATTATTATGGACAAACCAGACGTGACAGCCGCCTGCCTGAATCAAAATCATGCCTTAGTCGAGTTGGCGCTGCAGAATGAGGAGACTCCTTTACTTCTCGCGGCTCGTTTAGGTCGAAAGCATGTTCTGGAGGTGATTTTACAACACCCCAGCTGCGGCAGTGCTGCACAGATTGCGGACGAAAGAGGTATAACGCCTCTTCACTGGCTCTGCTCTTTCGCGGATGAAGAACTTGAAGTCATCGCAAATCTTCTGGTCAGCAAAGGCGCTGACTTAAACTCCCCTGCTTGCACGATATCACGCACCCAATACGGAATAAAAGTCGATGAAAATGGAATCATGGCTCAAACTCCTCTGCACTGGGCTATCACTCAGAAGAGCCTCTCTGCCGTGGATGCTCTTCTCAAATTAGGTTCAGATCCAACTTTCTGTATGGAGGTACAGGAGAAGGAGGGATCACACCTCTCTCCACTGGAACTTGCATGTGGGCTGTGCTACTCCCCAGTTGTCGAACGCCTTCTTCAAGAGCCATCAGTCCAAAAAGAAGCCAGCAAGCCAAAGCCAATGGTTGGTGGAGGTGAACTAATGTATTTGCCTCTTTTCCATGTTATATCTGGAACCCCACGCTGGCAACGCCTCTTGACGTTAGGAGTCGACTTTGAATTGGAGACAAAGAAAACGATGAAAGCCCTGATCGATAACGGCGCACCTACTGATGCTGTCTTGCAACTTGGAAGTAACGTCAAGATGGCAGCAGTATTTGCAACGGCCTACCATCAATGCGCAGCAGATCTTATGGTTTCAGGTCTTGAGCTGGGGTTCGCGAATCAGATCAACGCTACCTTTGGAAGGCTATCCAGTGGTGGTTCAGCTCTGTTTCTAGCCATTACGCATGGCGATCGCGATATGTTCAAGGCTCTTATCGATGCTGGTGCAGATGTCAATGCGGTAGATGCAGATGGTCTTAACGCGCTGCACCGGGCTGGAAAAGAAACAGACGACGTCTACTTCGCCATGACGCTTCTCGGTAAGGGTCTTCCAGTCGACCCGATCACGCCAGAGCCTTTCAGCGCTTTTTACACTGCCACTTACAGCGGAAATCTCACTGTGGCACAGTATCTATTCGATCACGGTGCAGACAGAGATCGTGTTTCTACGGCGATGAAAAAAAGCATAATGTCAGACATGCTCTCAACTGGGACCAGGAATGCGCTACATAGAGTCAAGTTCCTACTAAGTCTTCCAGATCGCAATGGCTCTGATGGATTCATGGTAAAACTCGGCGATGAGACGTTCTCTTTGTTCCACTATACTATCAAGTATGTCGGAGAATTCGCTGAAGACAACGAAGTCACTGGAATCATGATTGTTGAGCTCCTTCGGAAGTACAATTCCCAGGATCAACTCGACAACACAGCGGGGCCATATAAGATGACAGCTCTAGCAGTTGCAGCCGAAGCTGGTAACTATTTCGTTGTCAAACGACTTCTCGAGTACGGCGCAAACCCGAATATTCCTGACCAATATGGCCGAACAGCTTTGGACCTGGTGTACAAGAGATACTGCTTCCCCGAAAAGATTCCAGCGTTTGAAGAAGCAGATTTGGATGATGAGAAGCTGTTGAATAAGATTTTGAGGGCGGCAAATGAGAATACGATTGAGTTGATGAGTCTTCTCAAGGCGTATAACGCCGAGATTAGGAGTTGGAGCGCGCCGTCATGGATTGAGACTGATAGTGGATTGCGCAGCTTAGATTGGGTGTTGGAGCGCCTCCACAAAGATGGTAAATCATAGTGAGTAGAATCATGTCAAGACGGGTAAACCATCACCTCTCAACAACAGAAAAGGTCTATTTTATGGGTATGTTCAGAGCGCTATGTACAGGCTATAATTATGATATCTATATGTTCCTTTATTAATTATTCGGGCAAGCCTTTTCAAATGAGGAGTATGGTGAGTTATCCCTCACGATGTAGACCTCGCCCACCAATATCAAACAGCCAACAGCCATCGAGATCGCAATGATGGGGAAGTTGACTCGTGCGAATTCGTGACTCTTCACATGAATGTGCTTTCGAGCAAGGATATCTCTCCAGAGAAGACCAGCTAGCGATGCGCTGAATGCGGTACTGAATGCTCCGTAGTTGACTCCGACGGCCATACTGTAGATTGTGCCCCAGTATGTTCTATCACTGATGAGTTGGTCGTCGTGACAGTTTATTTCTTTCCAGGCTTGGATGATGCGTGATAGTAAGATAGTGGTGCCAATGTTCGTGCCGGAAAACTATGGATTGTCAGCGTCTTCTAAGAATCATCACTTTTGAAAGGGACTCACGTTGGACAAGACACACGAAAGGAATCCCATTCCTCCAATACTTCCAACTGTGCCAGTACGCTTTGACCAATGATACCATCCGTAGGCAAAGACGTTGACCCATCCCTTACTAACTAGTGCCTGGACTAGAACAAACATGGCGAAAGCAAATGGCACCAGTGCAAACGGGAGATGGGCCATGACGGCCATGACTGTTGGGAATGTCTCTTGCAGCCACCCATAAGCCCTTTCGAGCGACGCACAGCCTTTTCGAGCCTCGGACAGAAGAGTTGATCTTTCCTCGGGCTCTGTTCTCATGGGTTGACCAGCCTCGAGCTTCTCGGGTTCCATCTGAGGACTTGGTAGTGTTGAGAAGGCTCCGGGGTGCAGTGTGTTTTGATCGCTCGGTGATGAAGGACCTGAGTTGGGGGATTGAGGCATTGATCCCGAGATGATGACAGGACTGTTCCCGGCAGTGTTTGATAAAATCACCTTGGGGATGGAATGGGAGTTGGACTGGTCATTGGAGGTTTGTAAAGGAGTCAGAGAAATTCCATGTGACTGACCATAACCTTCCGAGGTCTGGTTATCAGGAAGACCAGTCACCGTGTCAGTATCAGGTTCAGACTTATCCTGTGAGGTTCCAGCATATTCCGCTGCAAATCGCGCGCGTTCAGCTCTCGCACGCTCCATCTCCCGTCGATAATGAGCTGCTGTTTGCCGCGTCTCCTTGCGATGCAACCATCCAAAACCAAGGTCCCAGCAAAACATGACAAACGCTGCTGGGAGAGTTACCCAGAAAACAGGGTGCTCTCCACTTCCGGCACTCGCAGCGTTGAGGGCCAGAACAGTGATGAGAGTCGCAGACATGATGAGCGCACCAAACATAGCGCCCTTTTTGTCAAGAAAAGGATTCATGATGTATGCGAGTGAGAGCGTCATCCCCTCGCCTGCATTTTCGGCATCTTCAACTTGATGCTGAACATAGGGAATGTTTGGGTTCACGGGCTCTTGGGCTCTAGCCTCTTCTGGTAAGCTGTGCATCTCAATCTTGGAAGGGATAAGCTTTTCGTCAGCGAAAATGACGTAGAGCAGAAACGGGAAGAGGACGACGGCGGTGACAACGACGGGCACTATCATGTTGGCGGTGTAGACGATGAACTTGATATCGAAGGCTCCAGCGAGAACGAGATTTGTTGGATTTGACGAGACGAGAATGGCTGATGCGATGTTGGCGACTGCGAATTGAGTAAAGATCCATGCTCGCGGACTCGTAATATTGCTCGATACGCGCGTCATGTAGGCAAGGAAAGCTGTTCCCGATAGAATGATGGGATCATTGCCGATGAAGCTGCCGAGAAGGAAGAAGAAGGAATAAAGGTAGAAGAATAATCGATGGCCAACTTTTCCTCCCCAAGACAACACCTTGAAGGCCAGCCATCGAATAATACCCGACGCATCGATAGAAATAGCAATGTAAGCCAAAGTGATGAAGAAGACCATAATATCAATCGGGTGGATATTATCAGCGCCTATCGTCCCATCGTAAACCTCTTGGCGTCCTATCGCAGAAATAGCTAGTAGAAAGAGATCCGCGATCAAAGGCGCAGTGATGAAATTGACGGGAAAGGTGACCTTGACAAAATATTTTGAGCATCTCGGATTATCATGAAGAATCGCATGATGTGTACTCGGGGGGATAACTCGCAGTTTGACCGCTAATCTGCATATTAGATTGACGAGGGATTTTGGTATGTAAATGGGCATGTGAAATGGCCATAGTACGAGAATATCTGTAGAACCGGGTCAGTGCACGCTGTGTATCTTGTGAGAGGGTGTTCTTACTAGCGAGCACAAAGACTATCAGCGTTACTATGGAGCGCCATTGTCGTATCTCGCTGGTGTCCACGCCTTTGACCATGATTTTGGCTGAGGGGATTCAACTCGATTTCTTCAAAGTCAAAAGTGGCGCTCTCAGGTTAAATACAGAGAAAACTTGACGACGTATGTGGGGTCGTGTTTAAAAGTGGAGAGGGAACTTGAGTGTCCAATTGAAAGGAAGAATATCGTAGTGTCAGCATGTTTCGAGGTAAAGGACCGACAGTAGCTTCTGTTCGATGACCTTCTCCCTTTCGTTCTCTGGCTGGAACAGAAAAACAGGGCTGACATGAGAAAAAGAAGGGAGAGGGAAAAAAAGAACTCTTCTAGAAGGTTTCGTTGTTCTTTCTCGTGACAGGGTACATTTGTTGGTGCCTAACGCAACGCAGTATGCAACCCGAGCTATGCTTAGTAGAGACTACTCTGCGCCCAGTCGTCGCCCGGCTCGAGTGAACTTTGTGGCTGTGCCGAGCTGTCAGCTGAGAGCAGATCAATGCTTACCACCAGAAAAGCAGAAGCCTGCCAACGCTCTGGCCATTTATGACTCCCCAGTGACGTTTCTGGTAAGGACTCGTCTTGGACTTGCGGGTATTAAAAAAGAAGCTTCTGCTAAGAAGATCGTGTTATTCCCCCACATTTTGGGCTGACTTGGCTTTTTCTTTTCTCTTCCCCCTGATTCAACCCTGCCAAGACAGAATGTCGATATGCCTGCGCTTTCGGTCACCGATGCGGCTGAGACAATAACAAATAGTCTTCTTTTTTCGCGGGCTGCGAATGGCACTGGTGATGCGCTGCAGGTTATTTGTGCATGGCCTGTTTCTGGGCAATATGGGACTGGGACTCGAGTTCTGTAAGTACAATCCCCAATCAATTAGCACAAGACTAATGGTTCCCCAGATACTATGTTCTCATCGCTGCATGTCTTGTCGCTAGGAGAGAGGAATGGCTGGTGAATCCTTGTTTGGCCGCTGCGTTAGTGTTGCCAGCTGTTGCCGCTATCCACGGCATAGTTTTGACAGCGATGCACAATCCTGGTGAGCAACAAACCCAAAATGATAAGCTTGAACAGTTAATAATTGTTAAAGATGCGGTCGATATGGACATTTTCGGTGCTTTTCAGCTTTGCGCGATTGGTATTTTGGCAGCGCCGGTGACGGTCATGCTGTCCAAGACATACTTTAATGATCCTGGCAGAAATACTATTTTTTTGTGGACGTTTCTGCTATTGATCGGTAAGTCGCATCTAATGAATTTTGACCCATTGCCTAACTGAAGAATAGGTCTTTTGAGTATGACAATTGAGTTCTACCGCATCGAAACCCATTCCTGTTTAATCGATGCATCTGGCAACCCGGTATCACCCAACGCGTCTAAGTTTCACTACGTCGAGGGAAACAACTGTAACCTGACCTGTTCAACACAAGACGGACCTTCATCTCCAATGCGAGGCGGATCCGCGAACAACATCTATGTCATACCAGCGCCTCATACCCTCACCTTCGGTACCGCGACTTTACTCGCTGCCGCATGCTGTGTGCACGCTGTTCTGTGTCTTATCTCTATGTGGGATAGAGTACTGGAAATCAACTGGCGCCGAAGATTCGGAAAACAGAACGATGATGCGGCTAGTGAGGATGATGAAAGTGCTAATAAAGGCGTTATGAAGAAGGTCAATGATACTATTGGCTTCTTTCTCCGTATCCTAGCAATTCCAGTTTTTGGTGGTGCTGGTTTGGCTATTCTTATCGTAGGCGAGATTAATTTCTTCAGCCCTCAAGTCAATTACCAGACTGAGCCGATGGCCAATATCGGTAAGTATTCCCCAGTAGCTTTTGAATATTTACTAATGTTTTTATTGTTTCAAGGCCAATGGGCACCTATTACCGGTACTGCGATGGCCATGGTCGGTTCACTTTATCTCCTTCTAGCAAGACACGCCGATCAAGCAGGCGAACCATACGCATCGCATCATTGTAACTGTTCTCATTGTCATTTTAACGACGAAATAAGCCAGGTCTCTCACCAAGAGAGTATCTCTTCATTGGATAGCCATCACGTCACATTAACAGTTACAAATACCGATACACGTACAAACAACCAATTATCACCGCACCTCGATCCAACTCATCCACGATCTTCAATATCCTCCCGACTTCGAGACCCCTCAGTCTACGAAGAGCACAACCAACCCTCCCGCAACCCCTATAGACAGAAGATAGAGAATGCATTCTTCAGATTTGGCGAGATGATTGGTACGCCAGCGCATGATTTTATCACCGAGCCTAAAGTCAAAAGACCAGATCGTGTTGACCTGCCGATGATACCAGGGGAAGAGTTTCGAAATTTGCGTGTATCAGCAGTTGAGATTGAGAGAGATCAGCATCAAGATGATGAACTGAGTCCTGTAAGGTCAAGACCTGGGAGTTTTATAGGCAGCGATGCTTCTGTGCAAGGTGTTGGACGATCTACGTCAATGCCTATATCACCGCCGCCACTTGCTGTGACGAGACCGAGGGCGAGTACAAGTCCTAGACCGAGACCTGCTTCTTTGTATCACTAGCGAGATGGGAGTGGATGGAATTTATTTCTTGTTGAAAGATATTATTACTTATTATAGAATATTATGTTCAAGACTTATGCTTTAGCATCGGGATCCTGGTCTTTTGTTGAAGACCCCTCACCGGCAGTGACAGTAATCTCATGGCTGTGCTCTAGCCCAGATAACACAATCCATGTTGGCACGATACACAAGATAGTGATTCCAAAGTTAAGACCAATGCTGACACAATGGTTGGCGTTGCCTTCAGATTGCATACTATTTTTCGTTAGTGTCTGTTCCAGTAATGATAAAAAGATGCACTTACGCCCAGGCAACGGTTTGACCGAGAGCCTCAAATCCTCGGAGAATACCGCAGTGATAAGACAAAGACGAGATGTCAGTGGTATACTGTCCAACAAGCCAATACAAGAACTGCTGGAACGCTTGACCTCCGAACTGCCAGAAGAAGATCAGAGTATAAGCCTTGCCGAAACCGCCCTTGAACCAATCAAAAACAGGTGGCTCCTCAGCGTCGTAGAATTGCTTCTGGAGAATGGAAGCCCAGATCCATGTGCCGATGAGGATGAAGATGATCGAAGCGAACGCAATTCGAGCGCGAGTCTTCATAAAGATAGACTGGCGATCCAACAAACCAGCAATCAGGAATGAGCTGATAATTCCAGAGAAGTTGGTAAAGAAGGAAGAAAAGGCACGAGCTCGAACGGTGAAGTAGGTCGTCAACCAAGTGCTCATGAAGCCATTGTAAAAATAGCTGATGAAGAAAGCAGGGATCAACAGGAGCATTCGCCTGGTGACGAGAAGCGACAGGACAGCCTTGAACTCGGCGAACCAGGTGGGTTGCTTATGAACGACGACGAGCGTGCGGTCTTTTCGCTGGACCTTCTCCGCAGGGCTCAAAAGCAATGCGATGGGCAGACCGAGACACATGATGACGATGAAGACAATGTAAGTCGCTGAGCTGACCGATCCTTTCGACGAGGTTTGCGCGTTGAGACCGAGATTGATGGCGCCTCCGACAATTGGGCCGGCTGCTTTGGCAGTTTGCCAAATGGCTATCCCTCGTTAGTTTATGTTGGATGATTCCACGTGCAATTTTGTAACTTACCAAGATAAAATGCCCGATCCTTGGGACTAGGATATCCAATAATGATCGCAGCTTCAGCCGCCCAAAAGAAACCAGCCGAAATACCACAAAGCGCACTCCCAAACAGCAAAAACCACGTCTTGGGCGCAACATTATTCGTATAAAGACCAGCACCATAGATTGGGTATCCAATAGCTCCCAAGGCCAAACCATACCGCAGACCAATTCTGTTGTTGATCGCACCAGCTGCTATGCAAACAGCGGCGAATAATCCGTAAACAAGAGCATTAGCGGCTGATACAGCATATGGTTCAGCTGCACCTCCGGCGCCGAGACCACCGAGGGCATCCCACATTCCGGGAGCAGTAAATGATACACCACATGCTATAGCGATCTGGAAGGGGATTGAGCGGAAGAAGGATGGCTTTGTGGATGAGGCGGTCGGGTGGTTGATGACGGAGCCATCGAGTGAGGAGGCCATTTTGAGATGCAGCCAACAGGCAGGAAGTGAGAAAGGACTTGAAGATTTACAGAATAAGCAATTCATTGACTCTATTATATGTCTCTATGAATATTGCGTGCGATTGCGTGCTCGATTACCTCGTCCCTCTCCCTGGCTCGATCACCAGTGAAACCGTACTAAAGGGGGCTATTGATGGGGATTGTGAGAACTAGTTTCCGTGAGGACCCATCTGCAATCTTGTGCCTGCAGTAAGAGAGTTTACCCACGTTTTGAATGCAGCAAGATCAGCCCTGTAGTGCCTCTGTTGGTGGTAGGCTATGCTGCTGCACTACCCCAGGTTCCATGACACGAAGACCCTTTGAATTAAAGATTCAATTGGAGATCATAAAAGCTTTACTCATTGAAGATTCAGATCGAAATCTCTGCATGGCCGAGTACCGCCGAGCCGGGGCAATTCTCGTCCAGAATTACATAAAAGTAATTGGATAATTGGGTATCATCGCTGTTGAAGTGGAACTTTGAAGAAACGATCCATTTTTGCCACCGAGTGGCGCTCAAGAGGCCAGTAATACACTCTAAATGGTATCAGCGAGTTAAATTTTATCAAGCGTTACAGTCAGCAATACTGTTGCATATGCATGTACGATATAGTTCATCTGATAACAAACTTCATCGAAGCCATCATTTTCTATAGTTCGTCACATGACGCCGGAGGCTTGGTTTAACGGCCCGCGGCGCCACTCCCGGTAGCCGGGCCGTTTCATCATCGTCGAAATCAAAAACCGAAAAACTCACCTCGCCTATCTTATCAGAGCTTCACTTTTGGCACTATGCTGCTTCTACCCTAAGCTCAACTGAAGACTGTAGAAACTTGGCATTTATATGCGCCTCAATCCTGCAACACCTCGAGACAGGTTTCCATCGGATACTCCGTGCCGATCATGCATTGGCATTTGCACATGAGCCTCGGCAACGGTTAGACCCCTCATTAGAGATGAAGTTGCCAAGTTTACCATGAAGAGACACGTCAAGATAAAAGATCGTTATTTTCGGACGCTTTTGTTTTTCATACTAGGAAATATTCTGTATAAACAATATTTTTCAGGTATAATGACTGTCGACAATACTCAACCAGAGGGTGAGAACCCCATCGGCGACATTCAGGTTGAGTTTCTTGGCACCCAAAAGTCTAGTAACACCGCCAGCCGTCGCGACTTGGGTTTCACGGGTCAACTTGGAGGAAAATGGTACGCTGTTTACGGCGATGTGCTATGGTGCGATTCAGGTGTCACAGATCCTGAAAATGACAATGAAGGATTTCATGGCATGGTCAGAAATGCTGTTTCCGCTCTGACGGATGATCCTCTTGTTGTAGAGGACTTGCATCTCAATGATGATGAGCCGGTTCCTCATCAGAAGCAGTTCATGCCCTTTAATGAGGAGTGGGGTGAGACGAATACGTTTGGCTTTGGAGGAACGGGAATCGTGGAGGTTGATCCTGACACTGCGACTGGCGCTCTTTATTATCTTGTTGTAAGTTGGAACACGAACGCGTCGTCAAGGGCTGAATCTCACTGACATGACATCAAGAACGACGACGAGCATTACAAAGGCGCTGGCGTAGCCAAAGTTGAGCTCATCGACGACGTCCCCCATATTACCGATCGCTATGGCGAAAATGGCATTTGGTGGAATGGTGATGAGGTTCCCAAGTATGGCGATGTCGCAACTTATCGGGACGTCAACAGCGAATACATCTACATCCTCGGAAATCCACCAAATCCAATCACCGATTTTCCCGATAAGCTTTATATCTACATGGCTCGCGTACCCGCGAAAGATGCTTTCGACCTCGATAAGTATGAGTATTGGTGGGGTAGACAAGAAGGATGGAAGAGTGAAGTCCTCACTACGTTCAACTGCGAGACAGCTGTTATGTGGGGTGTTGGACAAGGTCAAATTGTGTATAACAATCATTTCCAGACGTATTTATACGTTCACCTTGATCTTTGTAAGTTCGCTCTTCTATGGTGGTGAATGCATTATTGACAGACTTGCAACAGCTGGCACTGTCTTTTTGAAGACGGCACCGAATCCTGAAGGCCCCTGGACGGCAGGAAAAGAAATTTACAAGGATGAGCCCATTGATGGAGGCCTGGTGTATGCTGGAATAGCGTACCCGCATCTGGATGAATCTGGCGAGACGCTGACGATTGGTTTCACCAACAACAACTGGATCCGGGTTATCAAGGTTACATTCACATAGAAGACAACAAATTAACGGAAATCATTAGTATTGTACAATCTGTTCGGTTTTACCGCAGCGCTGCCACATTACAACTCATCATCCTCCTCTTGCTTATTCTCACAGACACCATCAAAGTCCCCATATTTCTCCATACCCGCGCTGACAATTTTTTTAAACTCCTCAAATGGACAGCTTGCGCCGGGTCCATTCTGACACAGAGGCAGAGGTCGAGGCGCAGTGTTTGCAATGAATCTGATAAACTCCTCTTTCTCAGACCTACCGTCTTTAGCAATCGGTCTCTCACACGTCATTTTCTCCATGCCAACATGGCCTAGGAAGGGAATTAAATCAGACATTTTCCAAGCCCGGACATGGTTGACATGTGTAGTGGGGAACTCGTCGTATCCTTCGTGGGAAGACGAGTTGAAGATTCCGAGTGCCGTAGCGACGACTGGGGGGACTTCACGATGTGTGAAGTAGAAAAATAGACGTTGTTCCTTGGGCCATCCAGACGATTCGTCACCAATCAGTGTCGAGTTTTCATCGATTTTGCTGAATAGCTTAGACTGTGAATGTAACCATGGAAAACCGAGATAATTAGACAGAGGATTGAAGGGCCCGACCATATGAGCATATTTCATATCCCAAGCATATTCATATGACAGCCACTCCGCGTCAGAAAACAACCCGCAAATTGGAGATTTCTTTCCTCGAATTGCAGATTCGTAGCCACAGATTGACTGAAGTGCGAAAACATCGAAGGGATCGAGTTCGTAGTCGTCGGGTGTATACGGGCGTAGGCGTTTCGCGACGCCACTTGCGTAGTTTTTGACAAACTTCTGCTGCTGTTCCGTACCAGGCGCTTTGGAGAATTTCGAGCAGGCCTTGTGAGGGAGAAGAGCGCGCGTGCCATTGTTCAGTTCCTTCTTGTCGAAGCGCGTAATCTCGATGTTCCCTTCTTCGGGGAATGCTTGTAGAAATGCCTTGGCTGTGTCGTAGGTTCTGTCCTTCGTATCGGCGATGACGCGCTTCACGGATGACGCTAGGTGTCGATAGCGCTTAACAAGGTGGTGACCAACTTTCTTCGCGTCAACCTTGCCTGACGGGGTGACATCTTCAAGGTGATTCTCCTCAATTGGAGAATACCACTTGTTCAGAAATTCAAGTGGTCCCGAAAAGTCACCGCGATGCTTCTCTAGCTTGTACAGAAAAGGCTTGATGTAGTCCTCGTACTCGGCATCGTTCGCATAAATCGCAGCATGTCGGATGAGATATGACGCAGCTGTGACGGTACATCCTTCAGGCGCAGCATGCGACAATCCAAAGCCTACGGCATCGAAATAAGGCGATATTCCCGGGAGGTGGAGAAGAGGATCGAATTGATAGCCCTGGGTATGATCAAAGCTGTCAATTGGCTGCTGAATGACAGACGCGACCGCAATTGCTGGTATAGCTGCAGCCGCAATAGCACGCAGACTGTGATGCATTGCGAAACGAATAATGGAGAAATTATTGGTAGGGAAAAGATTCACGCCGTTGCAGTCTTGGCTTGTTTTATTCCAGGAACACGATCGATGACGTACAGCGAATTTGGTGGAACCGAAATGCTATGCTCCGAAGCTAAGATAAGAAATCAGGGCCAGTCAAGCCAGTGACATTGCTGAGATTAGCATACGCGGACGCTAAGCTCGCGCTTCTACGTCACTCCAAGTCATCTAACCTCAATTGATACAAAAGCAAATAAATAAATGGTTGAAGGGGGCCTCAATTGCCATTGTCAATCATCTTAGGCAATTGCTCAACAAACAACGTCTTTCTGATCGCATGTACCATAAAACCCGGGATGCGCCAGTTTCCATAATGACCTACGCCAGACTTGCCGATCTGCATTCCTCCCATTGCTGTGAAAATTAGCACTGTTTGTCATCATAGGTCAGGAATAGCATACCAGTTGTCGAAGCTTTGTACGGAATCATTGGCTTTCCAAGCATTACCTGCACTAAGTTCTTGGCCATATGACCAGCCTGCGTATTGACGAACCAAAACTGTGGTGCCTCAACGTTAGACACGTCGCCAATTGCAAAAACATCCTCACGGCCTTCGATGGCGAGATATTGATCGACCTTGATATACCCGTGCGCGTCGACAAGTTCCGGTGGCATGAAGGATGAGTTGGGAACTACTCCGAACGTTGGAATGACGAGGTCTGCGACCACCGTTTTTCCGTTGGAGAAACTGACTTTTTGCTTGCCATTAGGAAGAGTGATAGACTCGTTGACTTTGGTGTTGAGTCTAATTCTAACGCCGAGCTTCTCGAGTTGACTATGTGCGGACTTGGAGACGCTGTCGGGGCGGTTATCGAGGATACTTGGTCCGGAATTGATCTAAGCGCGTCGTCAGCTTGACTTGAGCCTGGTAAGATGGTGGAAAGATTGACATACCAGAGTAATTTCCTTCTTGTCACCATAGTAGTCTGCCAACTCGCCTGCAACCTCTACACCTGTCGGCCCTGCACCAGCTACAATAATGGACTGAGTCCCTCCAACACGCTTTTGGTACGCATGAACATACTCCCTGGTCGCATCGGTTGATCCCCTCGACTTGAATGGCGACTCCGCTTTAGTCGAAGATCCAGTACCAATAAGGAGATAATCATAACTGATAAAAGTCTCCTGCCCTGCTTTATAAACCTTGACCTGTTTATTATCGATGTCAATACCCGTAGCCGTACCAACGATCAACTCAAACTTGTCGCCGTATTTCGCGAACCCAGGCGCGATAGCTTGGAACAGTTGGTCGTCGGGAATGGTTCCTGGGATGATGGCACGGGGCATAGCAAGATTCCAGAAGAAGTGCGAATCGCGAGAAATCATTGTCACTTTGTAAGGTCCCACATTCTTGTTCTGCATCCCTTGAAGGAATTTATGTGCTGTTCTGACAGAGGCGAAAGAACCGCCTATTGTGACGATGTGCTTTGGTTTTTGAGACATGGTATTTGGGTTCTGTGACGGCTCAAGAAAGAGTCCGCAGGTAATAAAGTGAAAGGCCTTGGCCAGAAAATTGAAGAGGGCATTTAGAAACATAGCTGAAGAGGCTCACAGACAGATCATGAGGATGAGGACTGGTTCCTATGCCACGTATGTAATATCTATATGTAATATGCCATATCACCGCATTTCTCTATGATGTGCTCGCAGCGGTACTTTATCTGATAAATAAGCAATGACATATCATCAGTCATTCCTGTCTTGACACATGAGCTTATATATACCCGCGCGGTTAACATTCCAGATGACCTATCTTAGTTGGATGCTACTGTTGAGGCTGACATCGCACCATCGTGCCGCGCGGTAATCAGTCAGCAACTGTCCGCTACACTCGAGTTTTTCATGGCCCCGTCGCTATGCCAGTATTCTTAGATAATTCTTGCATCGACGGCTTAGATCATTTGTCCTTATGAAATTGCTAATTACCTCGTCAACTAAACATTAAATTTCGAAATCCGGAATCCCTTGAAAACGATTACAACTAGTTTCCACGTCATATCAAAGTGCTCTCTGTTGACAGTTTAGAACGATATTAGATTGCTAAAAATAGGCAAAATAAATAGATTAAACTGTTTATTTAGTTGATCTAAATGCCTCTCATTATTTAACTGGAAAACCGAAAGGTAGAGTTTTGCATTCACGCATGAGCAGTTTGGGTTTGGATGAGAAGGTATAGGGTAGGGTCTCCACTAGACTCGATTAGTATTCCTTGACCACACCCTCTCCACAGCTCGTTAATTCAATGTTAGCCAAGTCCTACCTCTTCCTTCTATATAATTGCCAAGCTCTTTTCAGCCTATTCCAGGCAACAACAGGTTATAATCCACATTAGTTTGGGGTTGTGCTTACGTCACGTGACTAAGCTACTTAATCCCTCTATATCTTCCCGTTTGATAACATGCAACTATCGTCAGTTCCTCCGCTGCCAGACATCCAACCATGACTTCAGAGGAGTTAGCACAACCAAAGACGATGCTAGTGTTTAGCACAAAGTCACCCGAGGAGGCCGCTATTTTCGGCCTTCGAGGGAGTGATATCCAGAATCTCAGAGCTGAACCTGTCCCTGGCCCCCCCGCTACGCCCGATGAGTGGGGGTTTACGAGCCCAACGGCAGATGGAGTCTGTAAATACTGCCAACTTATGCTTCATCCAGATCCACCACAGCTTATACAGCATCAGCCCAATGTCATGCACCTGATCAACTCAGGCGACACGTGTTCGATTTGCAAATGGCTGGAAATTAGCATACAGCGAGGGGCCGCCACAGTGCTAGCTGAATTCCAGCGAGGGAACCCGGAGTTATGTGACGAGAACAACTTCTCACGGCCTGTCACTGTCGAGTTGACCAAGCATGACAAGTATATCATGGCAGTTGGTTGGGTTGGAGATAGGCAGCTCTACACGAACGGCGGAGTGCCTTTGACGATATCTTCACCATCACGTCTTGGTATGTTATCATTGTGACCCAAGGAGATGTATCTCATACATTGAACAGGAAGTCTTGCTACTCGGAGATTCTGGATTCCTCACTACGAACTAGATGAGTCAGAACCTTTTAAGCGGCAAGATACACTGAAGATGTGGCTGAAGGAATGCGATTCTCACGAACAGTGTATCAAATCTCTTCCGAATACCAAAGAAGCAAAACTTCCAACGCGCGTGCTAGACCTGACTGGAAGTTTGGACATTCCATCGGATCCCAAAGACATCAAGATCAAACTAAGGGAGACAGAGGAGGGGGAAACCGGAACTTACACGGCTTTGAGCTACTGCTGGGGTGCCAACCCAGATCTCCATTTCAAAACAACAACCGAGAATCTCGAGAGGCACAAAGAAGGAATTGATTTCTCCGACTTGCCTTTGACGCAAAGAGAGACCATCCTTGCCACGCTTTACCTGGGAATTCGCTATCTTTGGATTGATGGTTTATGCATTATCCAAGACTCTCGCCAAGACTGGGAGGCCGAGTCAGTCAAGATGGGATCTGTTTATACCAATGCCCATCTGACGCTAGCAGCTACTTCATCCGACACCCCAGAGATGGGTCTTCTTCTCCCCTTCCAAGGAGCCCAATGCGTCAAGATCCATGGGGAGACTGTTAGCGTTCGGATGGAGACTCATCGGGAGCTTGATCGGATGTCTGAGCCTTTAAACACCAGAGGCTGGACACTTCAAGAGGCTGTGTTGTCGTCGAGAATCGTATGCTTTGGCAAGGAGCAGTGGCTCTGGAAATGTCCTAGTCGCTACGCTACGGAAGACGGACTGATCGATGAATCGCGAGACATCGATGGCGGTCTGATTCAGTGGGCTGATATAGTAAACCAAGGTCCCGGTGAGGATGGGAAGAGCTATCTGCGACATTGGTATCAGATGGTGACCAACTACTCAAATCGTGATTTGACTTACGAAAGCGACAAATGGAACGCTATCGCTGGTCTCACAGATATGTTCATAAAGGAGACCGGTTACACGTACCTGGCAGGGTTATGGGAGGAAGATCTCGCAAATGGACTTGTGTGGGAAGCGAAAATGTGTGGGGTCACTCGCGAGCCAGGAAGCATACCGTCATGGTCTTGGATGTCTGTGAGAGGTGGGATCAAGGGCTATGTACACACGACCCCCACAGTCTCTATAATTGAGCTCTTAGAGAGTGATTTGCAATGGAAAGGAACTCGACTTGCGTCCCCTCTGACAGTCGCTCGCTTCACAGTCAAGGGAAAGATCATCCAGGCAACATTGGGGGCACGCTCTGTTACACAAGACTCTCGCAACCACGTTCTTGCAGCTCCGAGGAGTGACGAAATCTTTGGAGAAGCTTTCTTGGATAGCAGAATTCCTAATGGGGCGGAGATGCCGACCGTGTCGTGTCTTTTCGTCATGGAAGTACCGGAGCAGAAGGAATATTATACACTGCTTCTCACACCAGTATCAGACGGTGAAGAGAACGACCAAGAGAAGGGTATGACAAGACTTGGTATTGGCGTTTTTTGGACCAGGTCCAGATTTTACAGTAACAGAACTGAAGGCGACGTGATATTGGAGAAGGCCTCTGAGGCTACCGTAGTGCTGGTATAGAAAGGTTTAAATTCCATCGCGGTATTAATTACGTTTCCGAATAGAGAGAACGTACCGAATCAGGCTCTGAGTTTGAGGAAACAATGAAATGCTGTAATCGCTGCCCGAAATGAGCATGCGCCCCGTAATCATGCATTTTCCTATACTCGGTCCACTCGGGACCCTGCTTGGCTGAGAATTTGGGACGGCTGAGCTCGCTTCTCCGCAGATCCTTGACCAACGTGCATAAGCTGAAGAATTCGATGTCATATCATCATATGAGTGGCGCAAAGCCCAATACTGTTCAGCGCGTAGGTTACACCCCATATGCGATGTTCGGGGGAAATGAGACATGTCGTATCTGTGCGCAGTGAAGTTGGCGCTTGCTCATTGACCTCGCCAATTACAGTAACTGACGGAGATCCGCCATTGTTTTTATTTTCGCCTTCGCATTGTACGGTGACAAGAGCCTTGTCTCCAGAATTACAAATACCCCGTGGGTAGTAGGAAATAGAAAAGGGCCAATTTAGGTCACACAAAACTAACTCACGAAACCGAAACTCAACGTCCTTCATCCCCATCTCATTGCCCAAAATGCGGTTACACGACTCGCAACTTGGAGATGCATACCAGGACAAAAAGAAGGAGGAAGTTAGAAAGCGCCTTGGGAATGAAAATTGGGAGGGGTAAGTATCACTTCATATAAGAGCCTAAGCAGCACTGAAAAACTACAGGCCTACAAAGCGAGGGCCTTATTTAGAGTACGTCAGGAGTCTATCAAAGAGATGGCCCCAGCTCGAGCTTCTACATGATTTCATGGAAGTCGGGACTGTGCCTACGCGCTGGTGTATTTTCCCCGGAGAGGAAATTGAGAAGAATGAGCAGCGACGCTATACATATAAGACTGCAATAGAAGGTGAGTAGCAGCCCATCTCAAGTCACCCGCAACTGACCTGTTTATCCAAGAGAGAAGGGAGCAACAAAAAGAAAGAGCTAAGAGGATGAATGTTGCGTTACTGAAATTCAAAGAAGATGGACAGGCAGAAAGGCACCCAACCAATGATATTCGTACGCACGAGGACCTCAGGACGGAGATTCAAAGGGCCAAGAAACCTGAACTAGACGTCAAATTCAGCTTGTTCGTCGTCGAGGATCTTTCACGAGATGTGGTTGAGACCCTTGGATCTGAGCTAGCTATTGATCCACGGTTCTTCCGCGCTCATATTACCGAATACGTCTGGAACAACATCCGCGATCGATGGCGTGAGCCGTCAATACTCCAGGTTGACGCCAACCGACAGAGATGGTTCCAGCTTCGCTTAGTCCGTTCTCGCTACTTTGAGAATCAAAGCCAGCTGAAGGAAGCAAAAGGGCAAGTCAATAATTTCAATATTGTGCGACGCCTTGACGCGGATAAGAACCAAATCTTCTGGGATCAGGATCCTGATCTCAGTATATGGCAAAGAGTCAAAGGCGAAACATCCCAAGCCCAGGGTCGGGTGGATGCAAAGGTTGGACATATGCGCAGTCGTGCTACGTTCTGGCTGAACTCAGAGTCAACTATCGGTAAGTATGTCGGTTCGGGTCAGCGACACAGGGCTGACTATTCTCGATAATAAGGTGTTCTTCTACTTGAGCCAACTCCAGAAGCCGGCTATCCTCTTTGGCGAGGATATCCCAACTGGGACGAAATACCCAAATTTGGTGCCCACTACGCTCCAGACCTAGAAGATGACCTTCAGATCCCGCCTTCTTTGAGGTCCAAGGATACTGGAAACTCAATGAGTTGGTTCGAAGACTACATTTTCTGGGCCCAGAGGACAACCAACTTCACAAAGCCCACCGACGATGCACATCAACAACTCACCATCCCAATCCAGTGCTTACTTCACTTGGTATGTGGCGAGTGGCTGACATTCGCTGACTATCTCAATGCGCGGCTCAACCAAATCGACTGGGGAATTGCGAATCCTTCATTCTTCCCCGAGTCCGGCGGCACAGACCATCAGAAGCAGAGTCTGAGGAAGCTTCATTTCTGGCGTCGATGGGTACCGCAAGCACGAGACATGCTCCAAGCAACCATGAGCCAAGTCAGTGATGGTAGAGTGAAGGAAACTGCTACATCCTTTGAGCTATATAAGGATGACTTGGAGATTATCAAGAAACGTTTAGAGGATTACGAGACGCGGATCGACCGTCTTAGCACGGTCGTCAACTCGACGATCAGCCTCACTGACGCCGGCAACACATCCAAGCTCACGACACTGGCTTCATTCTTCATTCCGCCGAGCTTGGTGGCTGCATTGATGTCAATGAATACGGATCCGCTCATTGGCCTTGGTAATGCGCTCAAGTGGTGGGCGGTGGCGTCTGTCGTGGCTGTGACGATTCTTTTCGCAATAGGTTATCTTCTCAAGACCAAGAAGGCGGAAAATTTGAAAAAGAACTTGTCAATTACGAAAATGGTGTCGAAGATGGAAGGACGATGGAGGAGCAAGACAGGGAATAGAACGGAAGACGTAGTATGAACACAGAGTGGGCGAGTCTTTAATAGAAAAGATACAGAATGGCATTTCCCTTAGATTAGCTACTTCTGTTGGCCATGGCCAGCAGAGGCTGAGGACGGGTTATAATACACGATACTAACTAATAAGCTGTCTTGAAGAAAATACGGCCTACCTATTCTAGGATTCGCCGCTTCCAAGCGCCACCAAAATTGAGGCCTGCCATGCAAGAAATCTCGTATCATGCACGCTAAGTTCCAGAGGGAGGATTGAATAGCCAACCTGAATCACTAGCGGTGATAGGTAGTGCATGCAGATATGCAGAAACAAATTAGAGAAGTGGCGAATCAGCACGAAGCACGGTAGCATACATAATTAAATATCATCTCCGTAACTTGAGAGAATTTGTTCTCATTATTCTTAACTATAAAATTATACTATAT
>JAAVUB010000700.1:0-18829 GCA_014898885.1 Fusarium lyarnte (nom. inval.)
GGCTTAAATAGTAAGACCTATATAAATACAGTTCTTAAGCCTTCCAATCTCTCTTTCAAACTTAATGCTTTATAATAGGAGCGCTAAGTAAAGGATACAGAATCTGTAACAGAAGGAGGGTCAAATGTGACGATACACACCTAAAGTGCACTTATTGGTGTAAAGTTGGTATTGAATGCAGCATCTTCGCAACCCAATTGAGATTTATAGATGACGGACCGTATGGCCGGCTTGAGCGCCAGTCGGATAGATAGCGGACTCTTGTTATGGGGTTGAGTACGGTGGATCTTTAGTACGCCCAGAAGCGGCTAAGAGCTACTGTAGGGGAAGTGCTAATGAGGGAGCTTAGGTGACGGCAGCCGAGAGGAGGCGGTTTAGGGTCCGAGAAGAGAATGTAGGATGCCGGTGTGATAACCGCTCTAGTGTGCGGGATCGAGTTGAGGTGGACGAACTGGCAGGAAGACGACGACCGCTATGAGGACGCACACTTATAGGAGGCACACAGGCGGACAGCACAGATCGCTATAATCATCTAAAGTCGGGCTAATGGCACCCCTGACAACCGCTACAGAATGCTCCCGAGAGGACCTCTCCCTCTTGACCTACAGGATAATTCCTTCAGTAGGGGGTAACTCGTTGTAGGCTATGCTACTCAGAGGTGCACATCCCAGAGTATTAAACTACTTAATATATAACTACACTCCTGACTATGTTTATTATATTATGTTTTGACCTGAACAGAGTATACTTTTAACTTCTCTTTTGTAGTAAAATTCCAAGATAAATAGTATGAGATAGATAATATTTTAATTTGAAGTTTAAATTTCTTCAGACTAGTCCGTAAACTGTCTAGTAAGACTCTTAGGTCAAAGTGGACTTATCGGTCTTTTCGGTCAAAAAGCTGACGCAGCGCTTCCTGAGTCAACATGCATTAGCCGGACGTGGGGTATGGGGTAATGTAGTCTGGGGTAACAGACACCAATCGGTTCTCGGCTGCAGTCCCAGTCCTTCGAAACTCTCGACAACTGCAAACTCAGGTATCTCTTGCGAATCTTCCGAAAAAGATTCCGAATGCGCTTCATCAACCTCAGTATGCCAAATCGCCGTGCCAAGCAAGCATGCCTCCACTGTAGAGGAAGAAAGATCCGCTGCGACGTTACCTTTGGAGGTTCGCCCTGTGTGAACTGCCGTTTGGATCAGGTCCACTGTGAGGTCAAGGGCCGAAAGCCAAAGCGGTAAGTCGTCTGTCGACCGAGAAGGAACCAGGAAGACGATCGAAGCTAACCCGCTTGATAGCAGAAGGCTCGAAATCAACAACGCAGATGTCACAAGCAAGACCAGCCCTAGCTTCGTCACCTCTATTCTTGACGACATTTGGCTCCAGGATGGCATGTTTACAACTGAAAACAACTCTTCTTTGGGAACCTGCCCATCCTCATCCTCGAATCCCTCACCATGTGATCTCGATAACGTGCAAATTGAGTCTATCGATGCTAGGTCCGAAGGCCGTCACGTAGTGTTGAAGTCGACAGATGACCTCCCTGCTTTCATAAGGGATCCAGATCTAAGTCAACTTCCTCCAGATGATGTTGGCCTCTTGCGTCAACATGGATGCTTGGATGTTCCGCCTAGACCTATACTCGACAAATTTATTCGAGAATACTTTCTACATGTCCACCCGATGCTACCCTTGACGGATGAGTGTGTGTTTTGGGAACAATACGGACAAGAGACGAACAATTTGTCACTGTTTTTGATTCAGGCGATGTTGTTTGCTTCTTCCAGTGTAGGTGATCTTGATTACACTTTCGAAGTGTTGCTGACATTGCTATAGTTCGTGTCTGAATCCGTAACGAAAGAACTGGGGTTCGAATGCCCTCGCCTTGCGGCTGCTAAGTTTTACCAAAGGGCAAAGGTTCTTTTCTTCTGTCCCACCCAGCACTGATCAGAGCTAACTTGTGTCAGCTTCTTTATGTCCTTGACGTTGAAACCCCTGCTGTCGACCTAGCACGGGGCGCTTTGCTGCTTACCTTTTTACCCGTCTCGGTGGGCAACGGCCACCCAGCGCCCAACTCAGTATGGCTGACCCGAGCGATCAAACATGCCGAAAGCCTTGGTGCCAACCACGTGAGACACATAGATGGACCTGACACAGGTTCACTGAAACGTCTCTGGTGGTGTTGTATCCTCCGTGACCGCAGCATTTCACTCGGACTAAGGCGATGTGTACAGATTCCTGGGCAATACCCATTGCCAGTGGAAGAGGACTTTAGCACCGAGATCAACGGGTCTTTGGTTTATACAGCACGGATAAAAATCCAGCTATTCAGGATATTCCGTCGCTTGATGGCGTTCTGCTACATGATATCAGATTTGCTCCAGCTTATGGCTCGACATCGCAGTGCTTCACATCATCCAGAAACAGTATGTGCTGATGACCTCACAATCATATCTAAATGCAGAGAGAATATTTCGGCTTGGTTCAGTGCCACTGGGGAAGAATTCCTCGAACTAGATCACGGAAGTCAGGAACGGCATCCGTCTGTTATCGTTTACACGAACTTTGTATATATACAATACTAGTAAGTGGAATTAGCAACCTACGTAAACATGTCGAAATTAACAGGATTGCAGTACAGCTAAATTGCTACTCCATCATCACAAACTCATGGTTGATGTTGGCTTGTCTGGTTTGTCTGACTTTCTCCCCTCAGCCCTCGGCGACGAGGTTCGCTCTGCTTCCTTTCGCTTTATCGACCATCTGTCAGAGCCCGTCCGACTTGGACTTGGGCGGTTTCTGCCCGTCAGCGTGTGAGTATCTTACGTCCTGCGAACATGTAACAGATGATAATAACCTATCGCACTAGGGCTGCCTTTGCCACTGTCCCCATGGTAATACAAGTGTTTGAGGCCAGGCTCGGCGGTCAGGTCACAGCGGACCAGAGGCGGCTTCGAACACTAATCGAAATGTTGAAGGCATATCAACCCCGATTTGAGGGCGTCGAACCCCTGAGCCTTCTTGTTCGCCAAACCGTCAACTCGGTCGAGAGTGGTTTGACCACTCAGGGGAAGGGCTGTACACGAAGCTGGACAGATATTATAGCCTATCAGCCATACCGATATTTGAGCTGTACATCAGAGATGGAATGTTTTCTGCGTTCCTCACAAGCACCGAATGGCTATTCCATGTCGAGCGGTAGCTGGTCTGTTTTGATGGACTACTGCAGCCCTAGTGAGACCTGGATCTCATCCAGTGTCTCTGAAGCTGTTGAAGGCCTTGAAAGTATTCATTCTCTTGGCTCTCTTGATACAGTAACGGAGATGGACGGGATTGATAACTCTCTGTCTGATCACCAGGTATCGGATTCATGTAGCCTGAACTGGGACCCGTTCACTGGCTCGCAGCTTGAAGACGCAGAGCCGGACAGTAGTGAAGATGGACTGAGCCTCTTGGATGAGACATTGGATGAGCTGTGATGGTGGTGCTGGGTAATAATCGTATTTGATAATATTTATAAAATGTAAAATTAGAGCAATCCTAACTCAATACATAAACTGTACCACGAACCTGAAGTATGACATCACTCTATCCTCCAGCCCGTACTGAGTCATCTAATAACTCTGTTCCGCTTGATGTATTTCTACCCCTCAATCCGTTCTTGTATGTTCTTCCGGATGAACCGGCTTACTCAGGGCCGCTGACTCAGGATCATCAAATGTCTTGGACAGGGCAAGGAAGTCTCACGTGTCTTGAATAGTACACTTGCATAAGTAATTAATTAGCGTAGTAGATCATGCGGGGTAATAATATTGTCCCTGAGTCATGATATTGGATGTCAGCGTGCTGTATATACTTTAAATAATTGTAGTATAGAGTAGGCTTATATCTCTCAACTAAGCGAGTGACAAGAACAATATTTACTGTCTTTGGACTACCAATAACCACCTCTACTATGATTACCCCTTCCGATTTCCAACTGGACAGCCTTTCTGCCCTTTGTATTGTGGCCTCATGTGGCGTCGCTACCCACCTTGCTATATTTCGGATTGGCGAGTGGGATGTTGCCGTTCATCGTATCATTGCTTCCTTCGTTCTTATCTACGCATCCCTCTTCGGTCTCCTAGCCTACGATGGTGGCCTGGACCGCCAGAGCCTTCTTAGTGCCTGGTATATTGCCTCTACCGTCCTGGCAGCCTTCATAGCCGGGGTGTACAGTAGCATGGTCGTCTACAGGTTCTTCTTTCATCCCTTGCGCCGATTCCCTGGTCCAACCCTTGCTCCCCTATCCTCGTTATACGCGGTATCAGTGTCGATGAAGAAGTTTCACATGTTTTCAGAAGTGCAAAAGCTACACAAAACCTACGGCGATTTTATAAGACTGGGTATTTACTTATTTGCTTACCAACACGCCCTATATCTATCCAGCTCTAACTAAGCCAAAGGTCCATCTGAAATGTCAGTTGCATCACCGAGCGCCGTGGCCGCAATTTACGCAAATTCATCTCCTTGTCTAAAGGGTCCTTGGTATAATGTTTTTGTGCCTACCATATCTTTACATGCTACAAGGGATAAGCAGGAGCATGCACACAGAAGAAAGGTATGGGATAGAGGTTTCAATGCAAAAGGTACAAAGAAGTTCGTCTTTTGACTGTTGCAAAGCAAGACTAATGTTTCCAAAAGCTATGCGTGATTACGAGCCAAGAATTGAGAAATACACTCGTTTGTTACTGAATCAGCTGCAACAGAGATGTGGCAAGCCGGTTGATATTACAGAATGGTGCGGCTTCTACGGTTTCGACGTTATGGGCGACCTCGCCTTTGGCAAGAGCTTCAATATGCTCAATGACGGAGTCAAGCACTACTACATGGAGCTGACACAAATGTCCACCTTGTGGGGCACCCAGATTGGTCGAACCTCTTGGCTCTATTTACTTGTAAAGGATATACCTATCTTGAACTACCAGATTGCAAACTTTCTAAAGTGGCTTCGCAAACATGTGGACCAGAGGAGCAAGGTAACGCCTGTCTAAGCGTATCTATCCTTTCTCTTCTAACGAGATGGCAGAATGAGCCGCACCTCCCAGACTTGTTCTCCTGGCTCCTCAGTGCTTACAGAGAGCAATCGGTCCGCACGAAGCAGGACGAGCTCAACCTCTTGGGCGACGCCCATCTTATTGTGGTTGCAGGGAGGTAAATATGTGAATCAAGATATGATAGCAGTTGACTGATCCATTTACAAAGCGACACCACTTCCGCGAGCTTAACTTGTGCCCTCTTTGAGCTGGCCCGCCATCCCCACGTCTACCAAAAGCTACGCAAAGAAGTTGACGAGTTCTTGAAACAAGATGATCCTCCTCATAGCCACAGTGCTCTTGCCAAACTCAAATACCTCCAGGCTATTATCGATGAGACAATGCGGCTTTACCCAGCTATTCCCTCAGGTCTACAGAGAATCACACCCCCGCAGGGCCTGCAAATCGACGGAACATTTATCCCGGGAAACACGATCGTCCAAACACCTCCGTATACATTGAACCGGGGTAAGTGATGCCTCAAACCCATCCTGAGACACAGCTGATCATTTTGAGTAGATGAGAGATGCTTTGTGCGGCCCAACGATTTCATTCCTGAGCGATGGACAACACAACCAGACCTCGTCCGCGATGGTTCGGCATTTGCGCCTTTCTCGACTGGTGAGTCCCAAAGGTCATCTAATCGGGTAATATAGTCACTCATGCTGCGAACAGGCCGTTATTCCTGTGCTGGAAAGCAACTTGGGCTTCTTGAGATTCGGCATGTTCTTTCGCAGATTGTTTCCAAGTTTGACATCCGCCTTGCGCCTTATCAAACATTTGAGACTTTTCAAGACGGGCTAGCAGATGGGTTTACGCTTCTCTGCCCCAAGCTGGAAATGGTTTTCGAAGCGCGGACCACCTGATTTAGAGGAGTGAGTTGAATTGCATTCGATATTTCTGTTGCAACCTCTACAGTCATTGAGCACCCAGGTAACAAGAAGAATACTCAAACATTTGACTAAATCTGTTGATACAAAGCCAATTGCAAGTTTAAAGGTTTTCCAAATCCCAGTTATACTCCCCTACAGCAGCATCATAGCTCCATCCTTGGTCATCCTCACCACCTTGAGACGCGTCAGAAATCGTGCCCTCCGTAACCCTAAAAGTACTGTGGTGATTTAATAGAGTTTGGGTTTGAGACAAGTACCCCAATGAGTTGGTCTGAAGAGGAAAAGGATGAATTGTAACAGGCAGACTGTTTTGTTGGAACTTGGGCACGTCGTGTACAAGTGCCGGGAAATGGTTAAAGAAATCCGAGTGCATGGTCCAACAACCGAGATTGGAGATTGTATCGCTGAATAAGGACGAAAGGCGATACCTGCCGAGCCCTACGTTGACGGAGTAGGCATCACGGAACTCGTAGGGCCACGTGATGCGCAGGTGCTCCTTGAACATGTGCCAGAATAAGTTACTGCAGTATCGATGCGGGTAGCGTGAGAATTGTCGTCGAAAGGACGGCCAGGCAAAGTAATCTACAGCTGGATGGCCAGAGACATCATGCGACGACGTCCTTGGGTAAGCCAGTTAGTCAGGAAGTAATGCAAGCTGAAAGAGGCACCAAGACTTACGATTTCATATACCATCGTGGTAGAATCGTAGTAATGTTGGCCGATGTTGGGTCAGCGTAGGCGCGCATGTAGCGGTGAACCATGTGAATCACGGCAAGACGCTCAACCTGGCCGCAAGCAGAAAAGCAAATCTCGTCGAGCTGCCGAATCCTCCTCCAAAGTGGTGTCATTCTCCCCGACTGCTCCAGATGATCCCAGCCATAGAGCACAACGCGCACCGGGACGTCTTCGCTAGCCTCATACTCCAATTCAAGCATCGAGGTTGATAGAGGCACAGGGGTCGCCTTCAAGACCTGGTTGCCTGCTTGCCAAATATTACGGCTAACCGAGAATCCGTCCGAGAGCCGTCTTGTCTCTGAGCAAGTGCAATCGCAAGGCGACGACGCTGCTAGAGTCTTGCCATCCACGGGGTGGCCACGAGGTGTGCTGTACGTTGCCGAGTCTAGATCGATACAGGCCTGACTCTGGCCGCCTTCTAATGCCGTTTCCCCCGAGAGGGTCCCGGTGAAGTCGGGCGAAAACAGGCTAGGCTCATTGGTGGCTGGAGACGTCTCTAGCAAATCCGGCATCAACGCCGCCGAAGATTCCCTGTCGACAGAACCTGACACATTTGGCAGCTGAACTCGAGGTTCTTCTTGGGATGCAGTCGTGCTCTCCCACTGCTTGGCTTCGGAGAGATGCTTAGTAAAGGATAAAGATGTGGAATCAAGAAAGCGAACCAGCGAGTCGCGCTGTTTCGTGACCTCGGATAGCCGAGCTACCATGGACAAGGTCTTGTCGTGATCATCCCCGCTGCTCAGCTTCTGAACAAGGTCCTCGAGATAAGCAATGCGGCTCTTGGTCCTCTCGCGCGAGACGCGCTGGGCCTTGCGGTCAGACTCCCTCTTCTTGAGCCTCTGGGGGTCGGCAGTGGGCGACTGTGCTTGTCGACCGGTGGCAGGGGTGTTTGCGGGCATGGTGGATTTGAAATGCTTTGGTTCCACTGGCTATAGTCCAGGGGAGTCGGCCCATCTTATGCCTCGGGCCTAGAAGTGGAGGAATGCGGGGTTAGCTACCCGGCATTTCTTAATTAGGTAGGCAAATTGTTGGCTTGCAACACGAACTGGCGATGCTGTCAGCCTGTAACTTATATTGACGTTGTGATAAGAGTCGTACTAATTGCTGTATTAATACCTGTATCTGCTGTGATGAGTACCTGTAATTTTATGTAACTCTCACACAACTGTAACTTAAGTGTACAGTCTGCGCACTTTTAATAACTAAAGTTCCGAAATGCCGACCCTGCGTCTTTCCGCGCTAGATAACGCCAAGTTTAAATTATCTGGGGTAATCGCGGGGAAAAGGGGGGTTTGACCAATAGATAACGAGTTCCTGTGAATCATTATGATTTCCTCGACGGCTGATTGGACTGTTAACCGTCCAACCCAGGACACTCATCGCCAGCACGCAGCCATCCTTATTCAAGAATAAAGCAGTCCGTCCTTGTGGCAAGAATAATAGACATACAATCTCATTCATCAATCTCCTCCACTAGCAAGCATATCCATAAGGCGATCAATAAGCACCACGAGCAAGAGTGGCTATAGAATATACACTATCCCATAATAGCTCTATAGAGAAATAATACTACCTATATTAAACGGAAGATAATAGTAGATAATTATCTACTTCTATCCCCTCTTAGTTATAATCAATAAAATCCTCTAGGAATATCAGAAAATTGAAAAGAAGCTTAAATATAAATGAGATTGGCTGTTCTTGCTGATTATTACACTTATATTGCTGATGACGTTTGTGCTCAGCGTGTCGCACTACCGCCACGAGAACGCAACCACTGCTTGAAAAATCTATTCTCTGTAGCTGTGGCTGCCTATGAGAGACGAACTGTACTCGGATAAGTCTATAATTAGAGACAATACACAGCTTGTTCGCAATTATTCCATAAAAGCCCTATTAATAATAGTTAACCTCCATGTAATATAGTCCCGTACACTGTCTCAATAGAGCGTTTCGTTTCACTGAAAATTAGAGAGATAGTGTCCTTCAAAGTGCTTACTCAAATTACCTGATAAGTATAGTGAAGTGAATAAATAAATGCCTATTATTACTTCAATATTTAATCTAGTACAGCCTTTCGCTAAACGCTCGCTCCTTGGCAAAATTAATTCTATTCTAAAATGTAATTCCGTTCTGAGACGTTCTCAAATGCAATTGTTGCTCCGTTGAGTTAAATACTACGACTGCAACTTCTATCTTATCGATGCCTGACTCATAAAATAGTCTCCCTTTTATGCCTCTCTAACTGCCTAAAGTCTGCTGATAATAAACCAAAACGTCACATCCCTAGGCCATCAAACTTGACATTAGAGTTTCATATTAGTGCGTACCTCGGCCACCGGTATCGTCACCGCCCTTCTCCTGGCTATCCTGGATGACTTCTCGTGTCTTCCCCCATTTAAAATCATCGGAGTGAAAAAGGGAATAAACCAAGATTATAATATTTACGAACGGCGAAGTGAAAATGTGCAGAAAGTAACCTGCAAAATATTGGGCACGTTCGAGGTTGTTGCGTGGTAACCAAAAGCCAATGCAGAAGGAATAGAACTATTAAATCTCTGTCAGCCGAAGGCTCGTTTGGCAGATATGGCTACTCGAGTCTTGATCCTAAATGGCACATGGAGTGCGAGGAAACGAAGTGAGAAGCAAGGTGACAGACTTACATAGCGGAAGAATAAAACGCAAATAAGACCCAGAAAGACCGGATCCTCCATAACCTCTCTGCCTCTTTTGGCGAAAACCATAATAAGCTCAACGAAAGCCGCGATAATAAAGGGTGTAATAGCCCAGGTTACGCAAGCAATGATACTCTGTAACCGTTCGATAAGGATAATGCCTGGACGGAAGATCATAACAAACTCATTGGAGATACTACCTAGAGCCCAACGTTTGCGTTGGGAGAGGAAGACTTTCCAGTTCTGGGGGACAATTGTTATGGCCTTGGCACGAAGAGCCTGGGCAGTCTGCTTGTTGGGGAAAAGGCTGAAGATGATAGATGCATGGATACTATCCTCAGAATAGTTGCCCATGATATGTTGGGTCATAATATCATTAGGCTTAGGGCAATAGCCAAAACGATCACGGAGAACAGCATCGCCAAACGTAGACTCATCAACGCGAAGCAACTGACAACATCCGGGTAGGCAGTTGACCTTTCCTGTGATGCGGGACTGGAACATGCGGCGTAGACCCTGAGTCTGAGAGTATTCGACGGATTGGTATAATGACCACCAGCCCCAATTATGGCCGTTGAAATCAACGCAGACGTGACCACAGACTCCGATGAGTCTCGGGTTTTTTCGGATCTCCTTGATCATTTCCCAGATGCAGAACTCATCGAAAACAGTATCAGCATCCATTCCACACAGATAGGTAATGTCATTAAGACTGAGTTGTATAAGGATATTGCCAATATACTCAAAAAGATCATTGTTAAACATAGTGACAATGTTCTCAGAGCGCTGCTTAAAGTGGTATAAAAATGACCGGGCAAAGCAGAGGCTATCGCGCTTGCCTTGATTATAGCGCTTGCCGATGAAGATATAAGGGGTACCCTTATAATAGCCAGTTTGGGTCTTGACTGGCATAAATAGGCCATCACGAGCCCGGTAGCCGTTCTCAAAGTGGCGGGAAGGGCCCGGATCCAAAATATCCTCAAGCAGATAGTCTTGCGTTGTCTTTGCCATACCAGGGCCACGAACATTCCCATCGACAACAATAAGGAGTACGCGAGGGTGGTTCTCGATGTTCTTTTGCGCAATCAGAGATTCGAGTGACCGGGTTAACTCATCGTAAGTCTCGTTATAGCACGGAAGGAGTAGAACCAACTTTTCTGGGTTAGTAGGAATAATCTCCCTAGGTCGCCAGAAGAAGCAGATAATACGGGTGCATAGCCAATGCAGTATTATACATACACACATTGTAGATTGCAGCACGGTATTAGAGCTTAATAAGACAAGGAAGAAGTAATACACCTGGTAGTACTTCCATCCAGTGTAAATAAGCGCACCATTGAGCATAACGAGGCCCAGGATGAGACTCCATTTCTGAAGCATGAGCATGCTCTTGGACATCTTCTTAAGCTCTTTATCTGAGTCCCAGCGAAGTAATGCTTCTTCCTGCAATATAGATGAGGTGAATGAAAGGCCAGACTCGGTACTGTTCTGGAACGGCCACGACATGTTGGTCACGGCTGAGCGTGGAGTCTGTGCGCCAGGATGAAAGTTGCCATTGATACCACGAATCATGGACTAGGAGCAATGTCAGGAATGGTTCATGGCACTGGAATTGAGGCCTTAAAAGTAGGGAATGTTCTTACCGAGTCTGGGGTACCGGTTCCATCAAGCCCAAGTGGATGCTGTGATGCCCGGTGCAAACAGACGGGAGGGTGACATTTTCCGAGGCTTGTTGCCCTTTCGACTCTCTCGGAAGAAGAGGATGACTCCCCTTTGTGAGTGAGCATCTGAGATGAGCTCATGGCGATGATTTGTAGCCCAAGCGGGAAGAAGGCGTTCGAAACGAAGCTGGAAACGCAAGCGTGTCCCAGAACGGGTGACTGTGCCAACAATTGGTCACCCGATTAAGATGGTCGAGTGTGTGAAAAACGGGAGAGTGTCACGATAACTTATTAAGAAGATGAGGTTTATCAGAGAGCGATAACGAAAAGTAAGGACGCGCAGTGTTATGAACTCAAAGAGAAAAGTGTACCATACCCTTGCCAAAACAATACTTACAAGAATGACAGACTAAAGTGAGCCGTAAAACGAGTGAAGTAAAGCCCGAATAACAAAAACGAACACCCGGGGGACATTGAATCTGAAGTAAGATTGGAGCCGCGGTATATCCTGTCTAACGTGAACCATGAGGTCTCTTCCTCATCGTTGTGCCACAATGGTCTCCACCTTGTAAAACACACGGCCCGTGTTGTCAGTATCATCAAACCCAAAACCTCTTAACTTAGTTTTCATCGTCAACGTTCCATCGTTCCTTGCCGAACTTCTGAGAAAAAGGTCCGGCATAGGAACACAATAGGCACAAGCGGACCAATGGCTTGCGCTTAGTATGAAATATGAACTACCATTAACAGGTTTGCAGTACTTTCATTCCGGCAAGCTAATGCTGCATGCTTCAATAACTCGTCTATGCCACTCGGACTATAGAGAACAAGCCCGGTAAAAACAATGAAGTAATTATTAGGCAAAACAGATGGATTGACGAAGTGGCTCCGCAAGAGAACAGAACCATACTTGCATGTGTTATCTGGCTTAGCAGCCGTTTGGTGACCCGTGCGCAGTCAATTCCTTGTTCCCCCGCTCTGAAACTTCCTCAAGTCAAAGAAAGAGCACGAAATAGACATGGACTAGTGCCCTATTCCCTTGCGGGGTGTCATACTGCAAATACAGTTGGGAATGTTTTCTCCAACCCTGGCCACCGAGTGAGCAATGGATGACGCTCAGACCTGGTTGCAGTGACGTGAATCCTGTGTCACGGACATATGACGAGAGAACCAGATATTTGATGAAAGATAGGCTTCTCGGAACTTCTCCCTGTTCCAACCGGAGATAGAGATTTTGCTTCGGTACCTGCAGCAATCTCCACAGGGGTCTGGGTGGCAAATATTTTGAAAAGCCAAACGGGAGCGTGGTAAGAATTCTTTCGGCCCATTCCTACGCTTTGGTCTCTGACTAGCCTTATTTGGACCCGTTTTCAGCATGAGGTCAAAGCTGCAGTTTAACAGCAGCCACCTAATACCGGCTTGATCCGGCTAGACCTAATCCTCCTGAGTTAGAGGAGGTCGAATAATTTTTGCAACCCAGTGAACTGGGACAACACACTCAGACAAGAGTACGGGATTAGAACCGTTCCTATCGATCCCTACCAACTTAGTACAGCCCTACTCAAAAGCAACGCCGCGCCACTTCCTAGCTAGTCGCAAGCCACAGGGGTCTAGCACCATAACTTAATTGGGGAGATGGGATTAGACCGATTTAGATATCACGAAACCTATCCTGTAAACGAAATTGACACGCTACAGAACGCGGGGGCAGACCGGGGGGGTAGTGATGATCACCTCAGGCATCACAATTAATGTGCTATAGATTCACCTATACGTCACCTCAGATTACTTCCGGTGAATGCGCTTAGTCGGCGTGCAATTTCAGGCACATCGATCTCGATAAATCTCATCATATCCCCTACTTAGCCCTGCCCAAGATAGCAGGAACACGTGTTCGGTAAGAAGGTAGTGAGTAACGCAATGCAATTTCCGTGCCATAACGGCGCATGTGTATTAGCGGGAACGAGGATGCAAGTATCTTTCCTTGTCACTGGATGGTGGCATTGCATCCGTGTTTTGAATAGACTTCGTCACTAAATGTCCATTTCGAGGTGTTGCATCTGTGCACCTCCAGTTGTGGAGTTATTCATCCCGTTGTTGTGTTACATGTGAAATTGTAGCCGCCCGCGGGCATATTTCCATAGAAATATCAAAAGCCACACGTACTGACGCCATGCCTTTGCTCTCGAGCTAAACCCAAGGAGTGGAAGCCAACAGTGCAGCCTTCCCTTGTTGGGCTATTCCCGCATTTGTTGTGAATGGTGCCAGGCCACTGTAGGGTCCATGCAGTTTTGTTGAGTAAGCTTTTATCGGCATAAGCCGTTGGGATCTGGTCACTTCTTATCCTTCTGACCCAACAGGCCTGAAATTCATTGTTTTGGAAGGGAAACACTCTGGTTGTAGTAAAAATGCTTCTATTACATAGAGTACACTGAGTTAAATCTGCTAGACAGCGCCAAACCCACTCAACAAGTCTAACAATGATACGTCGGCTAACCCAAAAAATGGTATTCTCCCCTCGTTCCCGCCTCAGTTACACACTCCATAGCTTTTCTGGCAGCCTGTACCGCAGTGGGCAGGCGTGTTTCCACTTTTAGAGACAAACGTAAGCTTCTATCTCATTCCAACTCCGCAGTCCACAGCGATAATGATTCTATCTAGGACATAGGGGACTCACCAATATCCGTACTGTGAGCAGCAGGTCTTAGTTCCATAGTTGGCGCAGGTCGCCTTAAAAGTCGTTCCACAGAGGCCGTTGGTTGAGTTCTGAATCTCGCCTGTGGACGGCTTGCATGCTCCAAAGTCCGAGTCGCAGCCAGTTCCGCAGTAGGAATCAGTCGAACCACTAATAGCCATCGCGTTAGTGATAATTTTAAATAATCGATGAAACTCGTATCATACGGATATTTATACTCGATTGGAACCAGACCGAGTCAATGCATCAGAGTGAAGGGAACAGAACTCACCAGTAGCCATACCAAGAGCAGCAATTTCCGAAGCGGGAATTCATACACGTATAGCCCGTGGTCCCACCGCACCTCTGGTTGGGTGAAATTGTTAAGGGCTGAGTTGTGCTTGTTGGCTGGGAAACCTGAGTGGACGCTTGGGTTGGAGGAGGCTGTGAACCGACGATCCGATACCAATTCTCCTTAGGATCGCCAAGGCATTCACCCACAGTAACAAGCTTGTAGCCTCGGGTCCGCGCTGTTTGGATCATATAACTAGTCAGGTTGTGGACAGTTTGCTCATGAACATCATGGGCAAGAACAATATAGTTATTACTGGCTGAATTAGTGGAAACTCCGGCAGAGTACTTGTCCTTTGCGCTCTGAATCAGGTCAGGTCCATTATATTCATAGTCCTTAGTGTCAAGGTTTGCACTGATGACGTGGTAACCAAGCTGCTTCATCATGCCGAGGCAACCAGACGCTGTATCGCAGTCTAAATATGGAGGTCGCATATAGGTTGGGATCCACCCAAAAAGGTTGCGGAAAGCCATCTCGTTATAGATCATTTCCGTTTTGAGGATTGTACTATTGACTTGAGTTAGGTCACGATGAGTCCAAGTGTGACTGGCTATCTGATGGCCTGCAGATTGCATACGCCTCAAGATGGTTGGCCATGGTGTAGACGAATCATCTATATGCCCCTTGCCGCGGTTGTTGCCAGTGACAAAGAAGGTTGCCTTGACGCCAGTTTGGTCTAGGAGATCCAGCATATCATTAGTATAGATATATGGGCCATCGTCGAAAGTAAGTGCAATCATGCCAGGAGTTTTGCAGGCCGTGATGGTACTTCCTATGATCCTGTTGTGAGTCTCGATGGCTCGGTATGTCACAATTTCAAGATCGCAAGGCAGACTTACCATAAGGCACGATTCCAAGGTTGGGCCGAGGAATGCTCTCCGTGCTTGCCCCTGGAGGTCCGAAGCTAATTTTGACAGTTAACCATCGTTCGAACATCGCTACCTGAACTTGTTCTTGTCTTCCGCGTTCCTTTCGGTCTCAAGCCTCTGAACTGCCAGGGTTAGGTGACTTACAAAGTGTCGCAGGAGTCGCTATAATCCAGCTGGCAGCTGGAACCATCGCAATAGTCCTTAGTCGTGCCACAGAAGCCACTTCCTGAGCAGCAGGAACCCGTAGGACAACGCCCACTCCCCATACCACACTCAGCACGCTTTTGTAGCCCAGCATGTAGAGGGGAGAGGAGCTTGTCCGTGGCTAGAACTTGACCCGACAGGGCAGCGTCAACATCGAGCAGTAGGCAAACGAACGTAAGAGTTAAGAAAAGCATCATTGTGATATAACACTCCTAGTATAAACGTGGACAGGTAGAAATATGAACCGGCATAGAGGCACAATCGTCGCTACGGAGCGGAATCAAAGTTTACTTATGTAGACAAGGTTACGGTGGGACATAGCAGGAACAGCCAGCCAAGCCCAGTGTATCAGCCAGATGACCAAGTATGCACGCTCGAACGCGCCGCAGTCGCCTTTGAAAAAAGAAGGAGATTAGCCAACCGTCCTGTTTTGATGCACCGGCCAATAGATCAATCGCAAGGAACCAAGCTGGTTCTAACGGCTAATTTCTTTTGCAATTCTTGAGTGAGTGCAAGATTTTGGCCACCGAATGGACGTATAGAGGACAATCAAAACCAGGAGCATGAGGTCCGGGCCACGAGGTCCGAGCCTACAAGCACGTTAAGGGCGCCGCACCGGCAACGTAGCAGAGGCGTTATCCCGCGTTGGCCATGTGGTAAAGTGCGCATTGACAAATTAGGAAGGTGGGCGTCCGCTTAGAATAAACTCTTTCAACATAGTCACGTCATGTAGCTAGATTGGTCGACTGGTGGGGCGGAAGAGAGTGTGTAGTGGTGTGGTAAGGTTATATTAAAACGTTGCGCGCTTAGGCACGGTGACGCCTCCTAGCCCTACCAATAGCACATTTAAGACAGGTGTGGCTAACTCCGTGGACAATGGATATGCTTGTTAGTAAGGCCTGCATTGTAGACCGATAATTCAACCACCGTCAAAGCACCCTCAAGCCACGATATTTGAAGCATATTATCTTGAATAAAGTCCATGCTCATCAGACCCTCTAGGCTGCCTGCCGGGAACCACCACCGGCCCCCATCGCTCCACTTTCGCTCAATTGACTTCAGAAAATATCTTAGACCCGGAGCTTGCAAAGAGCATGGTGGATTCAAACTACAGCGTGGAAAGGTGACCTTAAAGGTTCCCGCCAGGGCTAAGTTTATGACTTTGCCGATTTTCCGGTCAAGATAGAAGGTGGCGGTTGCTGCTCGGCTCAAGGTGGTATACCTCTCGATTCTTTTTGTCGCGTTGGAGCAATGGTTTTTCCTACGTGACCGAATGATTTTCACATGTGAACCGCGATCACTTCCTAAAACTGCCTTTCCACAGACAGTTTTGCAATATGCTGGCTGAAGCCATGCCCAAGTGGATAAAAACAACCGATTCGAGGGCTTGTGGGCACCACTTGGCGACCATACCACCATAGGAGCAAGACAAGGCACGGTACTACTGTTAAACCCTAAATTAGATAGTGATGGCAAAAAGCCAGTCATTGCTATCCCTAAGGCCATCTCCTGCTTGCTGACGTTTGCATATCTAGCCCCGGAGCCCCGTTGATATTGTACGAAAACGTAGACCCTGAACACATCTACTTATTACCAATTGTTTCTCCCTTAGGGATCCGTTGGTCTCCGGGTGTTACCATCATGACTCCATTGCTTTCATATACCAACCCAGTTCGGGGGGCTGCCTTGAACAGCCACAAGCAGAACTCTGAGCCATGGAGTTTGTCTGCTCGAGGATTCTACGATATCACTCCCCCAAGCGAAAGCCCCATTGCGGAAGATACTCTCAACAATTCTGTCTCAGAGTCGATCATTCCAAACACAGAACCTCTCGTGGCTGTAATTGGTGTTGGCTATGTTGGCGAACATCTCATCAGCGTCTTTTCGAAGAGCTATCATACGATTGGATACGATATATCGGAGGCTCGGATCAATCAATTGGCTCAGAAGCAACCGCCCAATAGCAGAGTGAGATTCACTTCAATAGCCTGCGATATTGCAAATGCTACTCATTTCTTGATCTCTGTTTCAACCTTATTACTTCCTAATAAAGCCATCGACTCATCATACCTTCGAAGTGCGCTTTCAACTGTTGGCCTCTACGCTCAGTCTGGTGCAGTTGTCGTTATTGAGAGTTCTGTGGCCGTCGGCATGACAAGAGAGCTGCTCGGCCCTCTTGCCAAACAACGAGGTTTCTTTGCGGGCATGTCACCAGAGCGCGTTGATCCAGGCCGTATCGACCCCCCAGCACAGCTTATTCCTAAAGTCGTTTCCGGCCTGGATGACATAGTGCCTGGATCACTGGATACTATTAAACGATTCTACTCGCAAAGCTTTCATAAAGTTGTGTCTGTTTCCCGACCAGAAGTCGCTGAGATGATGAAGCTCTATGAAAACTGCCAGCGTATGGTTTGTATAGCCTATGCCAATGAGATGGCTGATGCTTGCCTTGGGCACAATATAGATCCCTACGAGGTGTGCCAAGCAGCATCTACCAAGCCGTTCGGCTATCAGCCTTTTTCGCCAAGCCTAGGTGTCGGGGGTCACTGTATCCCAGTTAACCCATGGTATCTACTCTCTAACAGTAGCTTCCCGCTGCTCCAGATGGCGACCGAGAAGATGCACGCACGCCCCGGAGTCATCGCCCAGCGCGTCATTGAGCGCTTATGCAGAGAGAGACACGACAAATTACGGCCACGAGTCCTGGTTGTTGGCTTCGGCTTCAAGAAAGGGCAGTCGCATCTTGTCAATTCTCCCGGACTTGAACTGGCCAAAAGTTTGTTGTTAACAAACAAGGTTGACGTTGCCTGGGCTGATCCGCTGGTGCCGCAAGAGGCTGTGCCTCAGATCGTACGCTTACCGGAGGGCGACTGGAGGGTGGAGGTGTTAGGTCATTTCGCGATGATCATCGTCACTTTCCATCAGCACGGCCTTGATTTTGACGTCTTGGACCGAGTCCAGGGTGTGCATATCGAGCGCTGGTGTGCTTGATAAGGTAGAATATGAGATTAGCGCACTGGAATGTCGTTGAATTGAGCATTTTCGAGGGCAATGGCTTCCTTCTGACAATATGTCACATTGTTCGGAAATATTATTGGTGCCCTGAGGGGTACAATTCAAAGTGAGATGCTCGTTAAGTGGCGTTGCTGAGACATAATGTAGCTTGTATATATGCATGTTCTTCGTCTGGGGGAGCCATCGCCCCCAAAGCCTCCCCTACTAAGTTATAAAGTGTTATTATTATCAGAGGACTAGTTATCTCTAAGGTGAAATTAGACATGTATTGATGTTGCCTAGATGGCAGGCTGTGCAACTAGCTGCTAACTACTCACTACTAAGCAAGATTGGTATAGTTGGAAGAAAGGCTATTATGTAATATATAATGATAAAGAATTGGATAAAAAGGCTAGGAGGAGCTAGGAGGAGGGCTAGGGACTGGATTAGAGTACGGACGATAATGTATAATATACACAGTATTAAATTAGTACTGCCTCTACTATTACTGAAAAATTATATAAAAGCATTATCTAAAAGAGATAACGTACACGATAAGCGAGTAGTATAGATAAGTAGTTAATATAAAAATCCCTTACCTTATATTAGTATTATCTAATTAATTAATTCTTAATAAAATAATATCTTATAATTTACTATTAAAGATTATATAAATCTTATACTTTAAACCTATTAGGA
>JAAVUB010000701.1:0-19371 GCA_014898885.1 Fusarium lyarnte (nom. inval.)
CAGGTACAGGGCTAATCCCCGCCGCCACCGAGAGTACAACAACTTCTGGAGCCAGGACCACGACTACGACGGAAGCAGCTGGTCCTCCCACGGTCTTAAATCTTGGATTCGACGATACTACAGAGCCTTGGTCTGTCACCCAGCCCAACTTCGTTTCGCTATCCCTCCACAACAACATCAAGCACGATGGCAGAAGCTCTGCACGCATGAGCTTCTCCACCGCCGGCGGTTCGACAAACTACATCTCTCAATCACTTTCGTCGCCTGCTCAAGCAGGGGTTGGATATTCAGCTTCCGCGTGGGTCCGTCCTGGACCTGGATGCACTGTCGCGGTGCTGGGTTGTGTTTATGGCAATTCAGGGTTGTTCGCTGGGCGGCGAACCCTCGTCGTTACGGCGACGACAACACAGCCGGGTACGATCAATCAGTGGCAGGAGATATCGTACACATGTACGTATACTCCAGCCCAGATCGACCAGGGTGGTTTGGCACTTAATATTGGGTTTATGTGCATATCAGGCTCTGAAGCCTGGATTGATTCGGTTACATTTTCCAGCCAATAATTGCATTACGATCTGTCAGAAATTAGGATAATAAGTGGTTGTAATAAGACACCATGAAGAATCATAAGCTCCTTAGATAGGCAACAACTTTGGATTGGGATTGAAATCGACCTTTCCATTACGGCTAACATGCTGAGCTCCGACTTAACCAGATAATAACGATCTCAGTGGAAAAGATATTAACCAAACTTGTGCATGCTTGTCTTTCTAGGCGGCACAATGAAGTACTCCCTGGTTACGCCTAGATCTTACTCTCTACCTATTACTTTGGTCATCATTGGACTATGATTATTTCAACCAGGGAAGCCATGTTACTAAGAAACTGCGGGTCTGACACGTGCGAAAGCAGGAAAAAAAATTGTGAAAATCTCCAGGATCTTGTCAGATCCGTAGAACATTCGGTGCAAGTGTCTGTGTCATACTTAACTGTCATACACTTGGAACAAAGAGATGCCTCGGTATCTGTTGAGGCTCTATGGCTGCCTGCATCGGATATACAAGGCCCGATGCTATCCATGACTTTGACACGGACGTTTATGTGATATCTACTAGATAGCTATAGCTTATAATTTATCAGCTGACGTTGGGCTGCAATTGCATTGTCTTCTTGGGATAAAGTTAGTAATTATGAGCTGCTCTTTGAGTGTTCAATCAATCAGTAGCTTCGAAGACATGATCCAAGCAGGAAGCGAAATTGAATAAAATAACCACTTGGCCTAGTTCAGTTCACAAATCACAAATATTATTACTCTCTTGCGTCTGAAGCCCGAACTTGGTTATCATGTCACCGCGGTAGCTTACCTATTCGGATTCCATATCAAACAAACGAGGATGTTGCAAACCCCACAGGTAACAGTAACGCAAGTGGATAGCTTGGCGAATGCTAAGAAACTGGAGATTGACATGTGCGGGGAGCGGAGAATGGGTCTAATGAACAACCCCAGGATCTATCACTTGGCACTTTCATGGATGGCAGATTCCAGCATTGGCATGATTCCTCAGCCGGCTTGGCAAATGCATATTACTTGCCCTTTTCGATTGGCTTGGTCTAGACCTCTAGGGTAGCGCTTAGAGGGCAACGTGGTAATGCCTTGAGCCTCTTTGGATTAAATTAGGAATGGAGTATTGGGTAGTTTTAATGTATGTGTCATGACGATGAGCCGAAACAAACCGCAAGAAGAGTAGAATGTTGATAAATAGTCAGTAAGGTCTCTTTATTCTGAAAGAACTTGAAATTTCTGTCTAAAAAACCTCGGTCAGTATCGCAACTAGCTGCGGTACGAACTGGAACTGATTCAGCACTGCATCAAACTCATCATGTTTGAGAGTTTCCGCTAACTATCTGCACACGCCATCACAAACCTCGTCTTCCCAAAAGGCAGCTCGGACTCAAGGGACAAATCCAAGCTTATCGAAATCTGCCATCACGCAAATACCTCAGCTCATGCCTAGCTCCACCAGCTTCGCCCCCTTCCGCACCGCACAGTTCGTGCATGAACATGATATCCATTACGTGAGCGATTCCCCCAAGCTATGACCATCATCAGCCCCTTAACCCAACACTTTTTCAAAACATTGCATTACAAAGTGCTGTTGATAACAACGTGGGATATCGCCAAGAAAGCTTCATATGTGCCAAGGAGACAATATTGGGCACCAACCATTATCTCGGTACCGCTGCCGCGAACGGACCAACCTCGTGATAATCACCCGTTTGTCCAGATCACCAGTTGATCTGACAATCAGCATTTTTGTCCGCTCAGCTTCTAGAAGCAGAAAATATTCCGTTTAGAATATGGTGGTGAGACCACATTTACATAAAGAATTGCTCAGAGGCGATATAGACATCACGCAACCTTGACATCGGGGAGCTAGGCCGGACCCTGCACTCATCTTCCGAGATTACCATACAGAGCACGGCGACGACAAGATATGCGAGATGCTGCGGCAGGTCATCCGTTGGTTACGGAGTTGCCGTTACGGTTTATCGGAAACGGTTCCGCTACGCAGAGGTCACTGACTGCCAGAGCATCAGTGCAGCAAAATTGGAGATTCCACCAAATACGCTGACTGCGTCGTTTCATCTACCGTACCGATGATTTCCGCTTATCAACGTTTCATGCCAAATGCACTGACCAGATTAGCAGACAGATGGGAAAATGCCTCGCTGGTAGAGTCAGCTCATCAACAGAACGCGGAGGCTTTCCCGATGGGATAGCATCGGTTCAAGTCAACCCCTAACTGTAACTTTACAGGGTGACCCTGGGGTTGAGGGTCCGGAATGGTCGGTGATCTGCGGCGCCCCCCAATCGTTCGCAGCCAACCACTGCCATCCCTGATGCATGCGCGAATTGTTCCAGAAGGATACTGCATAGAGGTAAAATTTGGAGACGCGCCTGTTTGATGGCGTTTCTTATTTCCGGGTGCCGAGGAGCAATGCCGTAGAAAATTTGCCTGTCTCGGCTGCACCGACGTCAGCCTTGTTTTTTTCTTTTCCTTTGCAAACAACTTCCTCTGCGAATCTGCATCAGCTGCGACTGTGAAGAGAGAGAGATGAGACCACCTGGGAAAGCAGGCCATTTTATGATAAACGCACTGGTATTTAATCAAGGGGCCTCGGAGTGGACTCGGCCGTTTCCCGTGCTCCGCTGAGAGGGTGATATTGGTAACGAATTCCACAATAAACACTGAAGCTCTCGTGTCTGATGCTCTGAGGGAAGCTGGAAAATTGGGGTTGTGGATATTTTGGAGACCGGACCAGCTCCCGACTGCGGGGCAATGGGGTAATAAAAACTGACAGCTCAGCCAATGAGGCTCTGCCGCTTGGAATTATGGGGAGCGAGGTACCCGCTGACTTGCTATTCCCAGTGGAACTTTTCAACGTCATAGCCTGGACTTGGGCGAAAGTGCCTTGTTTTCTTTTACGTGATGATAATTCTCTACGTAGAGTCTAGACAATGCCAATTCTGCGCTGGCTCGTCAATCGCACTGAGACCCTCTTTCTCCGCGAACTTTGGGCTCGTACGGGGAACCCCATGGGGACATGGAGTAGCCAAGAGACAGAGACAGTGTCTGAGGGGACTTACTCCACACACCCAGATAAGCCTCGCCAACACCGAGTTGCCTGCCAGGTTTTTCCCTCGGCGTATCACCGACTAACCTATCTTGGGTAAATCACCACGGGGATCGACTAGGGGGGCAAAGACCAACTCTACCTGCTGTATAGGATCGACTTCAACATGTCTGAGCTTGGGGGGAGCTTTGTATAAGTTGTGTCCACAATCCCCAGACTTTCTTGCTTCATCTCCTCCACATTCCACTCTCTCTTCCATCTTCACGTCTCTTCGATCCTTTTAGTTGTTTGTTGGCCAACTCGCCTTGTTCCTTCAACATGTCGCAATACTCTAGTCCTGCTGAGAAGGACCTCAAGCATCAATACGACAATGACAACCCAGCTTTGAACAACACCCCTTCCATCGCGGGTGAAGCCCAAGTTCACGATGATGTCTTTGGTGATATCACGGATGAGGGTCCCAACTACCGCGCTGTACGTCATTCACAACAACTTCAACATCTTCAACTCAACTAACATCTCTAGGTCGGCTGGATTGGCACCGTTGCTCTTATGATGAAGACCCAGGTCGGTCTCGGCGTTCTGTCCATCCCAGCTGTCTTCGACGTCCTCGGTATCCTCCCCGGCATCATCTGCCTCATCGTCATCGCCATCATCACAACCTGGTCCGACTACATGATCGGTGTCTTTAAGCGCAACCATCCTCAAATCTACGGTATCGACGATGCAGGCTTTCTGATCTTCGGCCGAGTCGGACGCGAGATCTTCGGTATTGCTTTCTGCCTGTGTATGTACTTCTTTCATATCTCATCACGACATCAACTAACAGCCCAGTCTGGATCTTCGTTGCCGGCTCTGGTATGCTCGGTCTCTCAATCGGTCTCAACGCTGTCTCTCTTCACGGTACTTGCACGGCTGTCTTCGTCGCTGTTGCTGCTATCTGCGGATTCCTGCTGGCCAGTGTTCGCACCCTTGGCCGCATCAGCATGCTCGCCTGGGTCGGCCTTGTTTGCATCATGACTGCCATTTTCACTGTCACCATTGCAGTTGGTGTTCAGGATCGTCCTGCGGCTGCTCCTCAGGAGGGTCACTGGAAGTCTGACTGGAAGGTTGTTGGAAACCCCAGCTTCACTGAGGCCATTTCTTCCATCTCATCTCTCATCTTTGCTTATGCTGGAACACCTGGATTCTTGTAAGCTCACCTTGACTTTTACATGTGATTCAACAAGCTGACTTTCAAAGTGCCATCGCTGCTGAGATGAAACGCCCTGAGCATTACACTCGATCCCTCCTCATTTGCCAAGCTGGTGTCACCATCACCTACATCGTCATCGGCTGCGTCGTCTACCTCTACTGCGGCTCGTACGTCGCCTCGCCAGCCCTCGGTTCAGCCGGCCATCTCATCAAGCGCGTCGCCTACGGCATCTCCCTCCCCGGCCTTCTCGCGACGACCGTCCTCGTCATTCACTTCGCCGCCAAATACGTTTTCGTCCGCCTCCTCCGCGGAACAAAGCATCTCTCCTCCAACAGCGCTATCCACTGGGGAACTTGGCTCGCCTGCACCATCATCACCACCGTCATCGCCTACCTGATCGCCTCCGGTATTCCTGTCTTTGGTGGTCTCGTCTCCCTCGTTGGTGCCCTGCTCGGCACGCTCATGTCGTTCCAGCTGTACGGCTTCATGTGGCTGTATGACAACTGGGCCAAGGGCAAGCGTGATCCCAACATGAAGTGGTACCTGATGGTTGCTTTCAGCATCTTTGTTATTGTCTCGGGTACTTTCCTCATGATCGGTGGTACTTATGGATCTATTGTTGGCATTATCGACTCTTACAAGGCTTCAGGTGGCTCTGCTGCTTTCTCTTGTGCCGATAACTCGAATTCCACTTAAGCGGCAGCGTTATTTTTCTTTAGCATTTTTCATTGTATAGCATTGAATTTAGAGGGTAGAGAAACATATTCCTGCATTAGAGGTTGAAGAAACAAATCTACTATCATATTTTCAAACCATGACTCCAGCTCCGTGCCCCGTGATTTCCCTTGATCCCAATAACAGCGGATGTTTCCCCCTGCTTCTTGCAAGCTACAGAGTGCAACTGAGGGCAAAGTTTAATCAGTCAAAGATTCTGAGACCGTCAGAATTATAAAAGTTGATAAGTATTCTACTGGGCTCCCGGCATACTCTCATGACTTCCTATCCAACACTCAGACTTGGGGCGACTCAACTCATCATCAGACCAAGCATGCACCCCCCAACCATTTCTTCGACGAAAAAGCTTGGCCATCACATTCCCCGCAAAAGACTGGATGAATGCCCATGATTTCCTGTGGATATCGACCTCGCAATCCCGTTAGCCTAAGCGCTTCCCCATCTCCACTGCGCGCATTTCATTATTAGTCCATCAATAGTCTCAATTCCTATATCTACAGCTTATCATCACATCAAAGTGGGTATTTCAGATAAGATTCCGTAATCAAGATTCTGGACTGCCATCTGTTAAGTCATACGATGATCAAATTTTGCCTATCCTGACGTCTGGATCTGCGGGAGCTACTCCATACTAGCCTGTCGGGTGGCGAGGACTAGTTTACGAGGCACAGCACTGAAATGACACGACGCAGCTGTGCAGTACAGTAGTCTGAACTTTAAACTTTTCAATGGACAGTCGCCACTGATTTGGAGAAGTTGGAGAGTAGAGCTAGGCGACGCCGACGTCAGGGATGTCTTATGCAGCTGAACTCCTCTTTGGATGAGACTTTGGTTCATATCGGCTTACTGCGCTTCAAAGTTCAGCACTGATCTTTGCAGTATGGACGGTGTATCTATTAACTTTGGGAGTGGATATTCGCATGCAGGGAGGTTGGAGATATCGGCAATCGTCGGTAGAAGGGATAGATGGGGCTTCAACCTTAATTCGGGGGACCCCAGATCCGATGCCGGAGCGCGAGACTACGGCCCGGAACTGAGTATCGTCCATAGTTACCCGACCACTGAGACTCTTGCCGCTGAGGTCGACGAGTGAAGATCAGTTGGCGCTGAAATCATTGTATTAGACACACAGTGATGCAAAATCATTTAATTATTTCCAATTAGTGGACTTGCTACTCAGTAGTTCCCTCCTTAATCATCAGAAACGAATATACTGTCCAGATTTCGAGCGCCCAATGAGCCTCTTGGTATCATTTTAATCAGAATTCAGGCATCGGAAGTCATGCTACTCAAGTGAGAACTTGTCAATCTTTTCACCAAGGCTCTCTCTGAGTCTACTATCGTCCCCTTGTCGAGACACCAGAGCACAGCCCAAGTCTGAACCACCGGTAAAATGATCAGGAAGACTGTTGTTTTTGGTGAAATCTGATTCATCTTGAACCTATCCAAATTTTTCTTGGAACTTGAGATAAAGCCTTGTTCTTTCTGCTACCTAGCCCCTACGGCTGCGCAGGACTGCGTCACATCGCTACATATGTGGCTGGTTGTTCTCATTGGCAAGCATGTCCAAATAACCAAGTTCGACACTTCACATGTTGCCGCTGAATCGATTGTCCTGGCCACCAGAAAAATAGAAAGCCGTGGCTCTTACACAGTCTTCGACTGTCTGATTATATTCAAGTCGCTGTGTAAGCTCCTAGCCTTCTCCAACGGAGGCCTTTCCTTCTGTGCCACTGATCCGGCGTCATTTCTCTTCTCNNAAAAAAAAAAAAAAATACAAGCTATGCAAGGGTATAATAACTCCGCTTGAAACCAAATGCCCCTCTAATCCTCCTTCTTATACACCACAAACTCATCAAACAACGCCACCTCCTCAAACTTCTGCGCAACAGCCCGAACATCCGCCTCCTCCCTGTTCGTCATGGCCAGATCAAAATCCACAATCAAACTCGTCGAGATCCCTGCATCTCCCAGCCCATGGTGTCTCCCCTGTCCTTTAACCTCCGCCATAAGCACCTTAGCTTCTCTGTTCGTTATCAGCCCGTTGTTTATCGCCATCGTCAAGTATGCCTGTGCTACTTCTCCAAAGATGGGATATCCTATATACAAGTGCTGCCAGTAGCGTATGCACAGGAGAAAGTAGAATCTTGCAGTGGGGTCTTTGGTCTCTTTGCAGATCGTGTTGGCGATGTGTATTAGGGATATGTTGATGTAGGGCATGTAGCTGTTGGGCATTTGCTGCGTTCGGTACAGGAGGGCAAGGCGTTTTAGTTGGTTCAGGGAGGCGGAGAAGATGGTTTTGGGGGTGCTGTCGGGGGAGGAGAAAGATTGGAGGTTGTAGCCCTGGTTGCCTTGGGCGAAGGGGCGGAAGATGTCGAGGACCGCGCAGTGGAACCACATACTAAGCACCAAGTCAGCAGAATATCTCAGAAGGGGATGTGGACTCACTGGAACAGCATGACATGCTCTTGGCTGTTTTGGTCCCATGCCATGTCTTTGCCAAGAGAATCCGCCCAGGCTAAAATCTTCTGGTACTTTGCTTCTGCAAAAGCGATAGGAACTCGGTCGACAATAGGAGTTCCGTCTCCTATAGAGTAAACCACGGCTACCTCCTGGATCACAGTGAAGAATTCGCATAGCCTGGTGAAAGAGGAGCCCATATACTGTGGAAGCGGGTGTTCAGGCCAAAGGTCATCATGTCGCCCCTTTCCAGGTATCGGCAGAGCAGGCGGTATCGCTATACTCTCATCGTGATAATACAAAACATGAATCCTGTGTTGAAACTCTCAGAAAATGTCGGCAGAACCATTGGATGGGGTACTTACGTCAACCAGTTGTAAGTGCTCCAGGCAACATGTGCAGTCATACGGACCAAGTCATCGGGCAACTCCTGAAACACCAGCGATGACGGACTGTCCAGCGGTACACCGTACAAGCCAAGTCTCTTTCCCATGTGGCGACCAGCAGCAAGCAGTTCCTTGGCTAGCTTGTCATTTCCGTGGAAGAAACACGCTAGGCTGAAGATGTTGATGGCTGCGAGGGTGACGATGTCGTCGGATGATCCTTCAGCGCGAAAGAGCCTCTCAGCTTCCCTGAGGCAAAGACCACCGATGGCTACGGATTTCAAATCTGAAGCTGTGTACGCATGCTGTCACCCGGGTTAGTTCAGATTGCACTTGTTGAGGAAGAATCGGCTTCACTGACGCAAGCAACGTACAATATCGCGCTGACGAGAAACGTAGAGCAGAACTTGGGTTTCCGCTCCACAAGACTCTCCACGAATAAATCAGCATCGATAAACCCCACGATGGTCTGGTCCGTTTCCAGGAACAGCGAGATCATCGCTGCGGCAGTTTCATTGCTGATCGGAACCTTTGTCCAGTACGAAATATCAATTGCTTGCAGCCGACTATCGCAAAGAGGGCGAAACCGATCCGACGAAAGATTAATAGGACTCGCCGGCGATATCTTCTGCACCAAAGCCTCCGTCTGCGCCGCAGGAAGCGCAGGCTTTTCCAAAGGCGAAATACCCAGAGACGTTACATCAATCGGCAACAACGTCGGATAGACAATGCCATGCAACGCTGTAAGCTCAAATTCTACCCTTGAATTGGTAGTCGGCAATATAGCCTGAGCAGTCCTGTGATTCGACAGTCGTATCCTGGTATGTACACTCCCCTGCAGCGACGAAAAAGCCCCATTCACATCCGCCGGCGATCTCAGCAGCTGCAAAAGCTTGAGCGCATCTGTCTCGGGCAAGGTTTTCAGCTGCTCTACTATATCCGCGTAGTGATTAAAACTGTGCTGCAGCGTATCGAGCTGTTTCTGCACTTTGATGGTTGAATCAACCGTTTTGGGGGGTACTCGATAAACACACGCCAAACTACGTGTCTGACACTGATCACAGGTCGGTTCTATACCATTGCACTTCCGTTCTATTAGCTGAGATGGGATCGCAAGTCGCTTCGAGACTCACAGCGCGTTTCTTCTCTCGGCAGGGATTACAGGCTATCCTGACATGCTGGCGCTTCCGCTTGGCCACGCGGAACTTGCGGGCGATCTCATCGGCGTCGTCTCTCGGAGCCGGCTGGATCTTCCTGTAGTTTCCTTGCATGGTTCAGTCACACCCTGCCTGATAGACCTCCGAGTCATTGTGGTTTGGTTTGGAGGGTTATCGCGGCGGTTGGTATCTGGCGGGGTGATATGCTGATTATGGAAACAGAGGGCAGAATAAGCTTTCGGGCTTCGGTTATACTATGATGCGTGGAATGCTTTAGGGTAAGTGCATGCATGATTTGATTGAAGCTATCACGAAAACAGATGTCTGTTAGCTTCGGCAGTGTTGATACGGTATTAGATTGGTTGTTAGAATATTGTTAGAGTTTCAGTGCCACGTAGAACGTTGCCACTATAAGTTGACTCATGTGTTTGCGTGTTTGACATCCATCATGACTCTTGCGTCATTACTCAGCAGCCTCAGACTAAACTTTTCGTCTCTCCAATTTTCTAATGACGGTGAAGAAAAGAACAGCATTGACCGGAAAGTACTCGGCGTTAATGCGAAAACTCGAGTCTCAGCTCATGAACGATAGACAGCGCTAGAAGCCTGTAAAGAATTCTACTGTTCGATTCCACGACCAACCAAAAGAAACGGAGACGCCGAGGTTCAGCGCATCAAGTCCATTCTCAGTTAATTATCCGAGCATCCACAGTCTGCACCCCGCTCCCGTCTCCGTCTTATTCTCACTTACTACTGTATTCTATGCAGTAGAAATAATAAGAATCTTACATTGGTTAGGCCATACATAATCAACCTCGGCATGTAACACAAACACGCCTTATTTAAAGTTATCACTGTCTTTCACTGACGAGATTGGGTGACTTCAACTTCGACCACCATGGCATCATCCATGAGGTCATTACCGCTTTGGGAAACATCACCGTGTATGTGGACCACTTCGCGCTGTGACGTTTTAGTTGTCAAAGAAAATCTCAATGCTTTTCTCCCTTACAAATCAAGCCTCCAACGAGCCTCGGTATGTCGCCAGCGCCACTTTGACGTGGCTTCGGTACTTGATGCACCGTGTCTTATAAAAGTTGCAGTGACGTCGTTCAATTCTCATAATCTATCATAACTTCATCTTCATCTTATATACCCTTCACTCTCATCTCATACATTTCTATCTCATTTATACTCTTCTCATTCCATATACAACATACACAACACATACCGCCAAAATGACACAGAACAAGACCCTCGTTTACAAGAAGATCCCCACTGGCCTCCCCGTGGCCGGTGAGCATCTCGTCATCGAGGACCGCCCAGTTGATATCGACTCTGCTCCTCAGGGCGGTGTCGTCGTCGAGCTTCAATATGCCTCTTTCGACCCTTATCTCCGCGGAAAGATGCGTGACACATCAGTCAAGTCATACGCTCCCGCTTTCGAGATCAACGACCCCATCGTCAACGGCACTCTTGGCAAGATCATCAAGAGCGACACCCCTGACTACTCTGAAGGCGACCTCATCACCGCCTACCTCCCCATCGCCGAATACGTCCGCGTTGACAAGGACACCCTCCCCAAGGTCAACATGAGAAAGGTCCAGAACCCTCACAACCTTGACCTTGGTCTTTTCCTCGGCCCTCTGGGTATGCCTGGTCTCACCGCCTGGTCTGGCCTTCATCAGATCGGTAAGCCCAAGAAGGGCGAGACTATCTTCATTAGCTCTGCTGCTGGTGCCGTCGGCCAGATCGTTGGTCAGGTTGCCAAGCGTGAGGGTCTGACTGTTATTGGTTCCGTTGGTGATGATGCTAAGCTTGACTTCATTACCAAGGAGCTTGGTTTTGATGCTGGTTTCAACTACAAGAAGGAGAGCCCCAAAGACGCTCTTCCTCGTCTCGCTCCCAACGGTATCGACATTTACTTCGAGAACGTCGGTGGCGATCACCTCGAGGCTGCTCTCAACAACATCAACGTCGGTGGTCGTATCCCCGTCTGCGGTCTGGTAAGTCAACTCTACCCACTCTCATACTACATAACTAACGATCTTCAGATCTCCGAGTACAACACCCCCGCCGACCAGCGCCAAGGTGTCAAGGGTCTCCTCAACCTCATCGCCAAGCAGGTCAAGATGGAAGGTTTCCTCGTTGGCAACCCTGCCTTTGGCCCTGCCTACTACAAGGAGCACCAGGAGAACCTTCAGAAGTGGCTCGCTGATGGCAGTGTCAAGGCCAAGCTTTACGTTACCGAGGGTATCGACAACGCCGCTGAGGGTTTCATTGGAATGCTCCAGGGCAAGAACTTTGGCAAGGCTGTCCTCAAGCTCAAATAAATTAATGCGATATGATGATGAATTGTATAAAAAAAGGATGGGTTATATAGAATCATATAATGAAAAGTTATTAATGAACCAAGAACTCCGGGTGCACTTACACTTCTGGCTGATTCATGAGGTCATTCTATGCTTTTGTTAGACTGCCTTACGCCACTTCATTGTAGAAGCGCTGGGGTGACACGATACAATCTATGCATGAACTTTTGAGCAGATATAAGACCTATAGTGTATTAATTGCATGCCCTTTTACAAGAGCTTGAATAGCCTCTCCTGAATCTCCTGGTTGCCAGTCCGCTTACCATTCTCCCAAGTATCAATAGCCTCACCATCCATGAGCCCATGTACATAAGCTGACCCAAGAAATAGATACTCATCCGCAGCCGCCGTTGGCCGGATGACATATGGTGTTCCGCCTCCAAACAGAACGCAAACGACATCTCCAGGCCCCATGCACCGCGGTCCAAACCCAACATATCCCGTTTCTGTGATGAACAGCCTACTACCATCAGAAGCTCGAACTGCCTCTCCAAACCGCCGCGGCCCCATCATCAAATCGCAATCAATTCTACTAACCAAATCCAAATCAGCCGACACAACCCGCGAATCATGCGGGTATAGAACCGTAAGCAGCTGTTCCATTAACTCAAAATCCTTCGGTGATGTCCAGCATGGCTCTGCTGGTAGCGGAATAGCTTTCGCAGCGATCCTCACGAGCTCGAAATATCTCCTCGGGTCGATTTCTCTGCCATCTTGAGACATATGAGCCTGGAATGTGGACAGCAAGAAAAAGGATATAAAGTTCTTGAGGTATTCGTCGTTTATTGGGCGTCTTATTTTCTGTTTCATTATAGGTCCAGAACTCTCATGGCCGGCCATCATTGTCAAGAGTATCGTTCTGATAATTTCCGAGCCGTATCTTTTGCTGAAGATTTTGATGTTGTCGGCGATCATGTCGACGGCAGCGGGGAAGTCTTGCTGTATTTCCGTCGTTATATCACGCATCTCTCTGACTAGGTCGACCTGAAGACCTCCCAGACACAGTAGCCCTTCGCTCTCTGAAGGACCCAGCGCCGTCGGTATATCTCGCGAGGCAGTGAAGTTGTACTTGATCAAATCGTAATCAAATGAATAATCATCAGAGTGCCATCTCGGCGCCCAAAGAGGTCGACGTTCTGGGCACTCGGGGTTCTCTACATAAGAGTAGTCGAGAATATTCAAGTTCATATCCGTTCTTATCACTGCACGAGCAAAATCTGCAAAGACTTCTGCCTCTCTCTTGTTATAGTTTGGCACAGTATCATAAGTCCGATCGCCAGCAAGTCCGATCAATGCAAATAGCTTATCGCGTGGGTCTGTTGCATGAGATGTTGATACAGAAGAGACCAGCTGCAAGAGATCGGCTTCCCCGACTCTGTAATATCCCGTATATAGAAGAGCGACTGTGTTCCACTGCAGCTGCGGTGAGCCTTTTTTAAGGTCGAAGTCAGAGAGTTTGTGGGCGAGAGCTGCTAATCTGAAAGTCTGGAACTCATGTTTAGAAATGGTGATGTCTCCCCATAGCAGTGCGAAGTCAGACGCAACGGCAACTTCTTGAATGATCCACACTCTTGAAAAGTATGGTGCGTCGAACAGGGTGTTCAAGGCATCCCAGGCTGGGGAGTCTCGTGTCGGGAGACCAAGATCGAGGAGCTCTTTATCCTCGGGAAAGTAGTCTTTTGAGAAAAGACATGGTTTCGGGTTTGCCAGTGTCTTAATGATGTCAGCTGCAGAAGCTACTGCTTCTCGATCAGCATGGCCAAGCCATGCATTGACCATTTCCGCGTTGGAGTAGATATGCCTCATGATGCTGACCTGCTCTGACCGCTCTGTTACGGAGTCTTGGTTTATACAAATCTGGTCAATCCATATGCGACGCGGTTTCTCGGGTTGTCTAAGTCGCCTGAGAGCTGTGTCAAGACTATCAGTGATGCTGAAGTCTTCGCCGTTGCACTTGATCATCTTGGTTCGATTGGGAGGTCCCCATACGTAACTGAGGGCTTCATACTTGGGGGCCGCGTTGATTGGATATGTTTGTAAGGTACCGCTGAGCTCATCGCTCCCTTTTCCGGGATCAAGCCTAAAGATTCGGAAGGAGTCTCGATTTAATTGTTTATCGTATTTGTATGACAGGTTGCCTTGAGCTCAGTAAGTAAAATTCAATACACGGGACGGGAGACATACGCTTCAAACAAGAAATGAATAACCGACTGTAAGAAGGACCAAGATTCCGCCATATGGGGCATCCAGCACGCAGTGTTCTGGAGTTGAGGGATAAAAGTGGCACGTAGCCTTTCCGTGTCAATGAAGAACACATCGTATCATCGTGGATAGTTGATTCAATCCAGAAAATGGAATTTTCTAGGGAATTTTAGGGATGAATATTGAAGCATATGTCTCGGGTTAGATCGTCGTATATATGAAGTAGTTTGATGTTTGTGTTAAACACAGCCTCGTACTTTGGAAATTAGGCAGCCATTCATTGCCTCATTGGGGCTTGCTCTTCACGTGCGTGTCTCAGCCGCATCTGCAACTGTACAGACAACAAGTTAACTGAGGTGGACCACGAAATGGAAAATGCCTGATGAAATCTATTTAGTACTCTAAATGAGTGATGGACTTTCTTCAATTTGCCGCAGAGGTTCTTCAGAGCATACATGCTAACAGACCACTTCATGACATTGAGGGATGGGCATCTTGATCAACTTGCAAACTAAACGTCCCTATGTCCCTCAATCTCAAGATTCATGGGACATTCAAAGGTGAAGATAGTAAGTACTTTAACTCGGAGGTGCTTGGGACCTTGTCATACCCGAGCAATGATTGGTCGCCCAGCAGAATTGAGCGATCGGGACCCTGTCACACCCAAGAGATGATTGATTGGACCCTGGCTTTGCACTTGGTCCCTTGAAAAAGTCTGACGTAAGGGCACTTGTCAAAAAGGCTAATTAGTAGTTAAAAATGCATCGAGGGGAGTAGCCCTAGAAATCTACCGTCAGAATGGCTCTCCCTCTTCACTCTCTGCGACTTCGCCCTTGTGCAACTTACTTCCGATTCTACAAGCCTTCTAGGAGCCTGCTTATTAGCCGTCACTTTACTACTAGAAGCAGAGATTTGCTCTATCACTCTGCTTCTCTTAAGATGAACGGACACGGAGATCTGAACAATTCCCACGCCGGGAGAGCGGCTGTTGAGCTGACCCCAGATCCCGCCTACGCCCATCGATCCCTCGCCATTGACCCTTCCGATGACGTTTCTGAAATCCGGGAGAAATATCGCCCGTTTATTCTTGAAGACAAGTTCATAAAGGATGATTGGGTTACGGAATTGGAGTTGAGCACAGCTATTCAAATGGTTCAGTCTGAGATTCTCGACAGAGGCCTAGATCGTCTCCGTATCCTGGTCCTCTACGGTAGTCTACGGAGTCGGTAGGTATTCATCCGCAAGCTCGAATGCTGAATATTAATCTCGCCTTCCCTTCAGATCATATTCCCGCCTCCTCGCTTTCGAAGCCGCGCGAATCCTCCACCGTCTCGGCTGCGACGTTCGAGTCTACAACCCCGCCGGCCTCCCTCAAAAAGACGATGTTGAACACAATCACCCCAAGGTTCAAGAGCTACGAGAGTTGAGTAAATGGAGTGACGGTCATGTCTGGATCAGCCCGGAACAGCATGGTAACTTGGTAAGGCCTTCAACTCTCAACCTCTCTGTGATGGACGCCTAACACAAGGGCAGACCGGCATCTTTAAACAACAAATCGACTGGATCCCTCTCTCGACCGGCTCCGTCCGTCCAACCCAGGGCCGAACCCTCGCTACCGCCCAGGTCAGCGGTGGATCCCAATCCTTCAACGCCGTCAACTCATTACGTATTCTAGGACGTTGGATGAGAATGTTTACGATACCGAATCAGAGTTCTGTGCCAAAGGCGTATACACAGTTTACGTCTGAGGAGGAGGGAAGTCGTATGCTACCGAGTGGAAATCGAGATCGTCTTGTCGATTGTATGGAGGAGCTTGTGAAGTATACTATTGTGATGAGGCCGCATTTTGACCTCTTTGGGGATCGGTTTAGTGAGAGGGAAGAGAGGAGGGCGAAAGAGAAGAAGGAAGAGGTAAAATAGATGGGATATAGATATCATAAATGATAGAAAAATAGATCAATTAGACTGTTCTCGGATGAGAAGACGAACTTAAATACGTTGCGCCAGGTTTGGGATACTAAATGAGGCAGATCTTTAACCAGCCGTATCAAGTCAATCATGACACGGGAAGCGAGTACGGCAGGGTTGGCCAGAATGTATAAGCTAGAGCGGACTCACCCAGCCGGCTCAAGTGAAAGCAGGAATGTCCAACTCTATCTATCAAATGTACAGCGGTAAATCCCAAAACGGTACGTCTTCATCGTTACTTCGTCTCTCAACCCACAAAAGCATCCCTTGCCAGTTCTCCAATGCGCCCAGACGATGTGTCGAAATGACCATGTCCCATATGCACCCCACCAACCAATGCTAAGTGCCCATGTGGTCTATTGTATCTTTTGTTGTTGTTTTTTTCGCGGTAAGCTCACGCGGCGTCGGCCTCCTGCTCAGCGAGGTTCTCATCTGAACCCTGCCAGTCGTCGCTCTCAAGGCCGTCGCGGCGGATGAAGAGAGATGAGGCCCAGCCCAAAATGGCCAGACCTCCGAAGATGCTCCAAGCCAATGCCTCACCCTTGGGCTGGATGTTGATGGACAGACTGAACAGACCACCGGAAACGAATGGTCCGAAGCTGCGACCCAGAGCAGATAGGGTTTGCGCCATGCCGTTGAGGCTCCCAAGGCTCGAGTGTGACGGAGCAGAGTTGGTGATCTATTGAGGTAAGTATGGTTCAAATGATGGTACGCAGTCATCGGTACTCACCAAAAGCATGACACTGGACAAACCACCCACGGCGCACAGGTTCTTCAAGATCAACACCACTCCAAGCTCAATGTACAGCCACATTTTGCCGCTTCCCAGGCCAAAGAAAGGCTTGCTGTCGACATAGCCAACCCACGGCATGAGCAGCATGCTGATACCCAGTCCCAGAAGCGAGATTTGGTAAGTACCGAGATTGCCCAATCTAACCTTGAGCGCTTGGAAGAGGAAGGCCTGGAAGATGCAGCTTGCCAAACCTGCAATACTCAGACTGATGCCAATCTTACTGGGCAACAAGTCGCGGCCGGCAGGTGGCGGTGTAGCGGCAAAGATTGGGTATAAGCTGTTGAAGGAGATGTTCGAGAGTTGGAAGACGAGATACGTGAACAGAATGAGGATGGTGGTTCGGCTAAGGTCTTTCCATGCGGACATTGCCGGGTCTCCCTTGTTATCGCTATCGTCGTCGTCGTTCTCGGTCTCTTCGTCATCGGATTCCGATTCGAGCGCTCGTCCGGAGGAAAGAAGAGGCTGGTTCTGGGATTGGGATCGGGGCCAGCGCGCGCTCCAAGATGCTCGTCGAGGCGGGGGTGTGGGTGAAGAGAACCAGGAAATAATCTTCTCGACCCAGGCGGGCTTCTCAAAGTTGACTTCGGTCTTGTCCAATGTCTCTTCGAACCAGATGCTGACAACCACTACGCTGAGAGCGAGGAGACCCGCAGACAGAATGTTGGGAGCCAAATACGGGTACTCTTTGCCCATCCTCCCGACAAGAATGCCACCCAGAGCAGGTCCGGTAATGCTGCCGAGGGAGTAGATGACAGGCAGGTATGTGAAAGCACGGCTCTGGTTGGAGCGATCCGTAACCTCTCCCAGAACTGTCGGAACGCACGCGGCATTTCCATTGAGGAGTCCCATCGCGACATGAACGACGACAATCTGCCAATACTCTCTGCAGAAGCCAAAGGCACAGAAGCACCCCATCAAAGCAGCCGTGCCCATGATCAGAACCGGCTTGCGTCCAATGACATCCGAGGCATATCCCCAGAGGAAGTTTGTCGAAAGCTGCGCCAATGCGAAAGAACTAGCCAGTATTCCAACATATAAGCCGGCCTCGTCGTCAGGAATGCCGGGCATATTGAGGACCATTTCAGGTAAGTACGGCGATATCGAGTTCAGCGCGGTCTGCTCCGCAAGGGAGAGAAACGCCAGCAACAGCAGCTGTCGCACAGGCAAAGGCGTCTCTTCGTGATCGTCTTCATCTTCGGAATCGCTTTCATTTGACGGAGCGTACGGTTGTTCGAGAGGTGTCTTGGGAGGAGTGGTAGGAAAAGTTTGGTATCGATGAGACTGTCGTCGCAGGGAGCTGAGGGTAGGGATCGGCGCGCCAGCATGGAATGACCCAGACGAGGATGTTCGATTGACAGCCATGGCTCTGGCGGCGGCGTTCGAGGAGGTACTTCGTGAGGGCGCCATTTTGAACAATTCGTGCAGTCAGTCCAAAGGCCTCTTCAGACCTTGGGAAAGCTTGTAGAGGACGATCACCTCAAGCTTTGGGGGATCAAAAGAGTGGTGACGTAGGATGTGCGTAGCGGATCTGGAGAGATTTATTTGGCGGGGCTGACACGCGCCACGATGAGAACAAGGCTCTAGCTTGGCATTTGCTTAAAAGCAGGTCAAGCCTTGATGCCAATGATGAGATATCCAAGATGATCGACCAATCTTCAATTGAGGTGAGACATCAATGTTGGATTGCTTGCAGTTGATTGATGGCCCGAATATCGGCCGATCGGTCTTTTCAGAGCAGGTGCAGGAAGAAAAAACGCAGGTGATTGTTGTTCCTGCCTCGTGAGCCTGTCGCAAGGTACGATCGCTGATGTAATTACGGGGCAATTGACGCTCGTCAGCCAATGAGGTGAGACCGTTGGTGATGACACCGGGTGGCTTGCTCCGGTAAAACTCAATGGAGAAGAAGCTTATCCAAGTTTGTGATCGCTGAAAATTGTTCTGTGAAGATTCAATCGAGATCTTGACTGCACGTGCTTACATGCCATTTGCGGAACCTGATATGATGCAATTTCGTGCAACAATGCGGATGAGATCGATCCTTGCCTGTACGCTTACCCTGTACGAGGAGGAGACGAATTGACAGCTTCAGTTCACCGCGGATACCGAGCGTACACATCCATAATCCTTCATGCTGCAAAGTGATATCTCTAGTCATTGACACAGGGTTCTCATCCCAGAAGAATGGACCCATTGTGGCATGTTGCTGGCCACCAAGAGGTTTTTTGAAGTCATGGCCTAATGCTTGTCAAACCAACCGTGCACCAAAGCTGGAGCTCAGTCGAAAATGACTTGTACCGACCATAAGGAACACGAGCCTCTGTTTCTCCATTGGTCGTATCTTTATACTAGAGGAGAATTGCTGTCGCCATCAGCGTTTCACTCGCTGTTTTACAATTTCGGCTTGCGTCACTCCATGTTTCCAATTACGAGAAAAGGAGTCCATCAAGATAAGCGTAATTGGTTTAGTGGT
>JAAVUB010000702.1:0-18092 GCA_014898885.1 Fusarium lyarnte (nom. inval.)
CCCATCAGATGCCCACCCCGCCTCCTCCAACTCACCTTCACATCCTCCTTCTACATCTGCAGAACTTTACAACATGGCCGCTCACACAGCTTCAAAGAAGAAAGGCACAGCTTCGGCAGTTAAGAAGACGCCTAAGCGATCAAAGAAAACGGGAGGCCCAAGGGCGGCGAAAAGAGCCAAACCCGCGCGGTCAGGTTCCACGGGAGATGCCCACGAATCGGCAGGGTCCGAACTTGAGGAGTCCGACCATGGACCATATTGCCTATGCCGCGGAGCAGACGACCATCGATGGATGATATGCTGCGAAAATTGCGAGGATTGGTTCCATGGAGAATGTATCAACATGAACAAAGAGATTGGCGAGAATCTGATCGAAAAGTTTATCTGTCCACTCTGCACAAGCAAAAGCCTCACAACGTTATACAAGAAAACATGCACCTTGGGCGGATGTAAAAAGGCGGCCCGAATAGCCCAGGAGGAGAAGAGCATGTTCTGTTCCAACGAGCATGCACAAACATGGTGGGAGCGCATGGTAGCCAAGCTGCCCAAGGGAAAGGGGAAAGGAGGAGACAACGACCAGCTTACCCAGGAGGAATTCATGGCGCTCCTTCAAGGCGGTCTTTCAGGAACTGACGAAGAAGGGCTTTGGAGGCTGGTCAAAACACCATTTGCAGGCAAAGAATCAAATGGGACAAGCGGAACTGAGGAAGGTATGTCGCTGTCTTTTCCTATCTATCACGCAAATCGGCTTACAAATATCACAGAAAATTCCGATCAAATGCACCTCTCGGCTGAGGAGAAAGAGTATCTCGAAAATGCAGCCGCAACACGCTTCCACTTGGCCGAGGAAACAGTTCTCTGCCACAAAATGCTCACTCTCTTGGAGTTCGCACACGAGCGACGGCAAGCTGCAATTACTGCCGGTCGTTTCAAGGAAGATATCTGCGGATACGATCAACGTCTTGACAGTATTGGTGCCCGGGACCCTTTTGAGGCGTTTGCAAAGTCACCAGAAGGCGAGGCTATTTTCAAAGCGTCTCAACTTGACGATCCTCTAGGAGAAGGCGACGAAGTTCGCGGCATGTGTGAGCGCAAGCGTTGCAAGATTCATGGCGGATGGTATAAGATACTTTCATTGGGTCTCAAACATCAAATTCGGGAGATGGCAACACAAGCCGATGAGGTTGGAGAAGAGGAGAAGGCTATGCGCCAAGCCGCGAAGGATAGATGGAGGCGGAAGCAGTCAGAAAGGAACTGGGTTGAAGTTCTGGATGGTTGAAAGCTGCTGCTACTCAGGCGTTGCTGGCGTACGCGGGATACTGCTTATTGTAGGGTGCTTACTCATGTCACCATCAAGCCACTATTATAGAGACCTTTTCAAGCAATTTGGCAGTTTTTATGAAAGGAACTACAAATGTCTACTGTCAATCATGAAATTATGAAGGAGAAGTCCATTCGCACCTGAATGCAACCCTTGTAACTTGTCCATAAACTACAGCATAAAAATTTATAATTGCTGCAATCAAGAGGGATCGACTGGGAGGACTTATCATTGAAGGATGGATGTAAGTGAGCATTTCTTGGCCTCAACCTCATTCTAATATGCACTTTGAATACACTTGTACGCTTAAGCTAGGTAGGGCTCACTTATTCTTCTTTCAACAGTCGCAATGCCCTAGCTAAATAAGCTAACTGCTGATATTCCTTCATTTATCAGAGCACATCGAGTTCATACCTTGAGGTCCATTCCATTAAAGGTCTGGAGCTAAGCGGCCTACTATGACCGCCACCACCCCGCAGTCAGGAAAAAAATCCTTGTCTCGCCAACCACCAAAAAGTTGGAAAAAAACAATTGCCTGCTTATCAAGCAAGTAACAACTGGGAGCGAAAGGGAGCGCCCATCAACTCCGTTATCTAGTGCACACTTCTAATTCCCTTATTCATACTTATTTCTGTTTTCTACATTTTCCATCTCCCTCATCGAACACCACTCGTCATACCCGTCATAAAATTACCCCGCCATCATGTCGTCTTCTAACCCCCGTGATCAAAAAGAGCCTGTCGACGAAGAGCTCGAGGAGGATATGCTCGCCGCGGAGGATGCCGCCGAGGAGATTGTCGACGATGAGGATCTGGCTATGGACTCCGACAACGAGGAGATCCTGCTCCAAAATGACTCCATCGGCTACTTCGACGAGCCTAAAGACTCTCTCTTCACCATAGCCCAGCATCCCAAGTACCCCTCCATCATCGCGGTTGGCGGTTCAGCTGGCCAGGAAGATGATGCTCCCGGTGCAGGATGGGTCTTCAACACAGCCTCTGCTCAATCGCGACCTCCGCTTCCTGCTAGTTTCTCGAGCGACCCCGCCGCAGACGCCCTGAAGAGCACCCAGCTTCCCTCTCTATTTAGCCTAGATGGCCACACAGACTCGATCAACACACTCGCATGGACTTTGCCTCAAGGAGAGGCCCTCGTCAGTGGTGGACTTGACGGAAGGTTGCGCGCTTGGAAGGCAACCATCTCGAACGATGGTTCAGTCAAGATGGACTTCCTTGGTGAAGCACAGGAGGTGCCTGAGGTTAACTGGATTGCGCCATGCCCATCTTCCACCAACCCCAACACCATCGCCCTAGGCGCTTCCGACGGTTCGGTTTGGGTCTACACAGTTGATCCCACAGATAAAGCCAACTCTCTTCAGATCGTCCAGTCCTACTTCCTACATACTGGTGCCTGTACCGCTGGCGCTTGGACGCCTGATGGTCTTCTGCTGGCTACCATCTCCGAAGATGGAAGCTTGTACGTTTGGGACGTTTGGGGTGAGGCTACTGCCAAGAACCTCGTTGGCGATAACGGTATGACTGCGGTGGCTTTGACAGCCGATGATCAGCGTTTTGAGGTTGAGGGTGGTCTCTACTCGCTTGCCATTGATCCTAAGGGCGCCTTCGTTGCTGTCGGTGGTGCCACTGGCGCCATCAAGATTGTCTCTCTTCCACGACTTGCATCTTCCGGACCTCAGCCCCAGGCTCGTGCCCGAGCTGGAGGCAAGACTACTGGTCAGTCAACGGCGACCGCTGGCGGCCAAATTCTCGCCGCACTGCACACCCAATCCGAGAGTATCGAGTCGCTTGCTCTCGTCACAACGCCGAACACACCTCCTTCAACCCTTCTCGCAGCTGGCTCTGTGGACGGCTCTATCGTCGTTTACGATGCCACCCGCCGCTTCGCCGTCCGACGACACATCTCTGGTGCCCATGAGGAACATGCCATTGTCAAGCTTGAGTTCATTCCCAACTCGTGGCAACTGACTAGCTGCGGCATGGATGGTGTCGTTCGCCGCTGGGACCTTCGAGGTGCTGGTGCCACAAACCCCAACGCTCCCGCAACAGCTGCTGAGGCTGGTCTACAAAAGGAATGGAAGGGCCACCGTGGTGATGGAGAAGGTGGCGGCGTCTTGGGCTTTGTTCAAGGCGAGACAGGAGAGAGGATTGTCACCGCTGGTGACGACGGTGTTGCTCTAGTCTTTGAAGCATAATGTCTGAAAAAGTCAAAGGTTTTGGGAAATGGTATATAGAAGGAGAAAAGCGTACGTGGAAGTCGTTCCTGCTATCTTATGATTACAATGAATAGAATCATAGGGATGATACCCTGGATATTGGTTGCTACGGCTTGGTGGCTGGTACGGAGTACTTTGTGAAATTTTGAGTCCCAGCATCTGGCCCCTGTTGACTGGAGAGGAAATCCGATGCGTAGCTGCACATGTGTATAAGTGAGCGCAATCGTTGATAGAAAACGGAATTGTAATATGAAATGCAATGGATTTATTGATCAGCGGATGGATGTCTTGGATAGTTATATTACTATTTAGTCAATTCAACTATGATTGTCTAGATGGATTATACGTTCGTAAGTGGTGATGACATAGCCTGCTTATCGATAAGAGCTGCGAGTTCGGATCCATTGATCGCGATATCTGATTGGCCAGCGCTTTTTGGAATCTGAACCACGCTTGTTCAAAATTCTTTGACCCATGACAGCGAAACGAGATAGCATCATACCCGAGTCTATTTAGCTATCAACGAGCGTTGCCCTTTAACCAAACACCTCTTTTTCGCTTAAATTACGTACAAAATGTTTGGAGGATGTATGTCGAACCCTAATTGAGTCATCGAACTACCAAACTGATCTATCACAGTCGCCCCCCCTCAGCAGTCTCAGGAGGAGATTCGCGCTCTTGAGGCCGATGCTGCCTTTACAGTCCAAGGTGCCATTACCACTGTTGTCCTCCTCTACCTCTGTACGTTTGGTGAATTTCCTTGATTTAAGATGAGCGGTGCTAACAATGTTCCCCAGCTCCCTTCGCTATCGACCTCGTCGGCAAGATCTTCTAAATACGAATAACACCGTTTACGACTATGAATCTGTCTGTGTTGTCTTTGATAGTGTTACGAGCCTGCAGAAATGCGGTCGATGGTGCTTCCGCCGCGCCATGTACAATAGAACCGGTTAAGATGGGACGGGTAGGAAGTCATGATTAATCTGTAACAATACACATCCCAAGACGTGGTGAAAGCCGCGCAGCAACATCGCTCACGACATCAAGATGCACCATATCCGTTCCCAGTTCGTAAGCCCAAATAGAGGTATCACTTGCTGTGTCGATATTATTCTTAGACTTTACAAAGAGTTACGTTTCGTATCCTATGACGCCTAGGATGAATACCCAGTCCTGACTCCAACTCTATGTCACCAATTTACATCCTAACAAAAGACAGTCGCTACGTCTTTACCACCTGTGTCGCTAAAACGTGTGTCCCGATTAAGTTCCATCTATTTTGAGTGTGGGTTCCTGGTCTTCTCCCACTCTGCATAATCTGTCGATAGAGCCTCGAGCTCTTTCTTGATATGCTGGATCTGCTTCTCATAATCCTCAAGTACCTGGAAAAGGGTTAGCTGGTTTGTTTGTATCGCGGCCGATCCGTCACTTACTCGTTTTGCTTTGGCTTCTCGCTCTGGATCAATGCTCTCTCCCTCAGAACCGGAAGGCTTATCCAGTTCCTTGCTGAGCTGATCAGTATAGCCTCGCAACACAATAAGTCGGCTCCATAGTTCTTCCTCTCTTGCTCCAACAGCAGGGTCTTGAACTTCTCGCTCCAGAGTCTGCAGGCGGCTGCTCAGATCATCCTCATCGCCACTCAGTGCGTAGCCACGGTTGCGGAGCACTTGTATCCGCGCAGCAAGCGCTAGGCATCTTTCACTAATTGTTGTCTGTCGTCGACGGGCTGCGACGGCGCGAACCTCAGTTTCGAGCTCGTGGCGCTGAAGAATGGCATCCAGGCTGCCGTTGATCTGGTGGAGACGAGTGTTGAAGTCGGCAACGGCGCGCTGTTGCGTTTTAAGGCGGTCGGCAACGCCAGCGTAGCCGGAACAAAGAACGGGCATGAAGCCTGGGGCTGGCTTGTTCTGCAGGGCTTCCTCCCATTCCCGAGGGTCTTCGTGAGGTTGAGGCTTGTAGTAAGGAACGTGGCTCTCATCAACCTTGTTGTAGAAATAGTATTTGAAGACGCAGTTGGGGTTCGCAGGGTCCCATTTCTCGGTAACAAGCTTCATTTGCTCCAGAATCGGCTTCTGGTCTATGCAGGGGTCAGTCTTGCGATGTAGGAGAACAGCTCTTTCTTGACAACATACGCGGTGTTTCCTTTCCAGGCTGCCATAGCGAGTTTGAAAGCTGAGCTTGCGACTGAGATAGAGCTGGCATCTGTTGCGGCTGTGGTTGCTGGATCGATGCGCCGAGTGTGTTGCCTTGTTGCTGTTGTTGAGGCTGGCCTAGACCGAATCCTGTGCTCTGAGTCGGCGCAGTTGTCTGAGCGGGCTGCGACTGCCCAAACAGCGAAGGCTTGGCCTGTCCGAATAGCGACATGGTTGGTAATGGTGTTGCGACGTCTGAATCGGGAGCTGTCAGTCGGCAAGCTAAGCTTTGATAGATGATTCCTTGCCGAGACGGAACCGGGGCGAAAGAGGTAGTTAGTAGCTCAATATGAGATTAATTCCCGTTGTACGACTGTATAGTCGTCGTTGTCAAGATTTATCGGGGTTGTAAGACTGAAAAAGTGATTATTTGATTGTTTGCTGTGTTTATTTGGCGGCTTAAAATTATTGGAGCTCAGCGACGCGAAAACAGAGCTACGCTGACTTTGGGCCCCGTTGCAGCCTTGCGCTCAGCCTTGCTTCACCGAACCACCAATCACAGCCAGCCAATTCCTACCTTACGCTACCAAATCCTAGCCGAACGACCTCACATAACCACTACCGGATTCTGGAATCACCGCAACGTTTGACGACGAGCTTCGCAAAATACCGGCATCATGTCTACCCGAAGGCCCCAGTATGTTCACTCGACAGCTGACTTTCTTGTCTTTGCTCTAAAGCTCCCAGCGGATGCAATTGAGTTCTATAACAGCTGATAATTGGCTAACTAATCAATCCATCAGATTCTCCCAGCAGTTGCTCATTGACACCACTCCGTTGCCCGCCGATATTCCCGCCGTCAAGGAGGTCGGTGCAAGTTCTGCCCCTCTCCTCTCGGCCTCCTTCTTCATCGGTGCTCGATGCCGCGACTACAATGACGATTATATGCAATGCAAGAACGAGAACCCTGGCCGAGGAGAGCTTGAGTGCTTGAAGGAGGGCCGACGAGTTACCCGATGTGCCTCCAGCGTGTATGTTATCTAAGGTTCAGCAGATCGTATAGTCTGGTGGCATTCCTGAAGCGCAATTAGCTTCTAGGCTGGAGCCGGCCACTGACATGAGCAACAGTATCAAGGACATCAACACCCACTGCTTAGCTGAGTTCCGCAAGCACTGGGAGTGCCTCGAGGATCGAAATCATCAGTTGTGGCAGTGCCGTCCTGCTGAGTGGAAGCTCAACAAGTGCGTCTACGACAATCTGGTACGGCAGCCATGGTCCATCACTCTAGATGAAGGTTCTAATGCAACACGTAGAAACTCGAGAAGAAGATCCCCGATCAGCCAACAAACTCGACCCCTGTTCACCTTCGACCAAAGCAGATCTTCGCTGATGTACGCATCGGGCCTGGAGATGGCAAGCCCTTCGTTCCGGGGCAGGAGGATGCGCAACAATAGAGCGCTGGAATCTATTAAGATCGAGGCTCGGTCATGTATATTTGTTGATGAATCAAAGAGAGAACTACCAGCTATCAAATCAAAATCCCTTTGCTCACATGCGGTATTATATATCATTGACTACTAAGCTGCAGGTCCTATATCCAATTTGATACAGTCTTATTCACTCCATTCACCAAGCCAAGCAATATATTGACTTTCGGTGACAACTCACATATCAATCAGGATCTCGATGTCAATAGCTGCTACCGTATGATATTGCTATGGCGTCTTTCAACCAGCTATAAAAGTTTTGGTTCTCAGCATACCATTTGACCTCACGCAGATCAAGTGTATCAACGACAGTTACTGGCCACAGCATTGCAGTCCCCAAACGTAACAGATCCTGCAGCATCATGCATCAAGCCTTGAACGCCTGATGCACGACACTGCAAGTCATTTGAGAGAAGTTACCAACAACACTACAGCTCGGCTAAACGGTGGAGCCACAATTCGGTATGTCCCTTTTTTTTTGTGATCCGGTGAAGACCACATGACGAGATCGACATTTGATTGGCAGAGGTATATGATCACGATGCATGAGACCAGCCGACAACATCTAAAGGAGCTGCCGAGGTCACCGCCACGCCGTTTTAGAGTGACCAACAAGGATTTTGGCGAGATGCCGGAGGTCAGACTCGTAGTCACCAAAGGCATTTGATATGCAACAAGCATGCTCCTTGAGCCGCATGTATGAGGATGGTTACAACTTTGAACCCAGAGTAGAGCCTTCTTGTCGGTGACTGGCCCTCAGGATTGCACAACCTCATATATACGGTATACCCCAGACCATGCACATGATCATTTGTGTGTCGTTGGCCTTTTAGCCGGGGCTTTTGTTTCGGCTTCATTTAGACTCGTTCAGGCAGCGTAACTGTTGTCATGCAACTAGCCGTTTCGTTTCAAGTAAAAGTCGGCCAGCAGAGGGGACGATTGGCTTGGTGTGATGGGCAGAAACCTAGGCTGGAACCGACATGTACACGCCGTGAGGGGACATACGGCGGAAACCTGCTTTTCTGGCTGAGTAGAGGCTCGTGTATTAAGCGAGGCACATGAATTAGTAGTTAGGCTCTTGATGCTGTGAATTGAGCTTGATATTGCCAAACTCAAGTGTATTGAAACGGGCTTCATACTTAAGCTTAGTATTCCCTGTAGAATAAGAATCTCCAGCACAAGTGCATAACAGCATTACAGCCAGAGCTGGCCCTTGCATCATCACACTTTGTGTGTCTTGTTTCTCGATTTTCGGCGCTTGTGCGCTTCGCGAAACTAGAAACGGGCCTTTCAAGCGCCCATGTTTGATGTTCAGAATGGGCCAGGTTGTTGGTTGGCTGGCATCATCTACACCCCCTCTGGCCTTCATAAAGGCCGCCGCCAACAAAGAAACATTTGTGAGAATCTTGTCTTGGTTTTTTCTCGGGGCCGTTTTGGAGGGGTTCACGAGAATGCACGAGTTTGCTTCGAGAAGTCGCGGTGCGGGTGTACCATGTCGTGGTTGCATGTCGCCGAATCGATCGGCCCTGTCTTCAAGCGACGTACGTAGTATCACAGTGTCCGAGGATCACGGTCTATTTTCTTTGTGCAGCATCGATTCCTAGGGGTTTTGTGGTTGGTAGTGTATTGTGTGGTGGTTTGATCGGCCTGTCCTTTGAACAGTTGACCTCGAATATCATAAGCCGAGTGATGATGCCAAAGTTGGTGTTGTTCTGCCGTCGCAGTTTCTAGCTAGAGGAAGGACGGCGAGATCAGATAGTTAATATGGGTAAAATATCATACAGAATCTTTGGTCTATTAGAGCTCGATCAGTGTGAAGATTTCTGACGACGTTGTTGAGAGTTAGTCACTCGCAACGATAAGCAAAGTTCACGAGCCCGAAGCATCTAGTGCACCTGAGTTTACGAGCCAGTCTATCTTCTTTTTCGCCCTACTCGAAAACCCAAGTAAAAACAAACCAGATCAGGGCAAGTAATTATTGTATCAGTGATTTGAAGTGAATCAGACCGTGGTCTGTAGGGTAGATGTGTCAACTAAAGGATAAAGACATGTTGAAGTCCTGTGAAGCTTGTACCAACCTTAGAAAACATCAGCTAGATAAGGACTTAATGCCAGGAGTGAGCGCGCGTTCTCACTGTGGTCTCCATGAGATAAACCCGAAGTCTCGATCCATATCACCACGGTGCCTGTGTTAGAGCATCAGCAGGCCACTCTGGTCGCTATGGCAGCGCCGGTAATAGCAGCGGCATTGAATATATGCGAAACAATGAGTACAAGTCTGGACCCGAGACGCAGGGTAAAGGGGGGCACAATGGAAGGGTCTTGCTTGTGAGAATGGATATCTCGTCCCTTCGTGCGAAGCGGTGACTGAAGTGGTAAGATATCACGCGTGACAGTGAATGAAGGATACCAGTGGAGAATTGAGGACTAGATCCTAGGATAGACCCAGTATATCGGGTACTGAATGTAACAAGAAGTCAGTCTAGAATGATCTGTGCTTTCATGTGGACCAAGATCGATCAGCAAGCTTGAAAGTTCCAGCTAAATTGCTTGTTCAGATCAAAGTTTGGAGGCTGCGAATATCTATATCGATGCTTACGTATATCTTCAATTCATTGATGCTAGACCATAGAACCTCGGTCTCTATTTGCGGATCCTATGCCCGGAACTACCGATCATCATCGTCTACAGGCCTGAAACTCGATAGACGAATTCGGTGCCGCCGGTGACAAGGCTGGACTTCCTGGTTGACTCAGCTTTAAGAGATTGGCCACGTAATACTCGAACTCTAGCAGAGCCGCGAGTGAACTAAATATTATGGGTTTGGTTTAGAATCGAGAATAAAGTTGTTCGAGGTGCGTTGAAGGAATGAAGTTTAGCGCCACCATGTCGGATGTTTTCTCCAATGGGAATAACTGGTCTCTTTCTTGTTATAATATTGAAAAGTTGTGGATTGCGTGTCATGCCATCCAGGCTCGGAAGTCGGTCTTGAGTCACCGAGATCGACTCAATGGGTTTAAGACAAATGCGTTGATGGCTGAGCTCAATGTGTCTAAGGGAGGAGTATATAAGTGCTGAGAGGGGTGTGAGAAGTACAACTTAGAAAGAGGGAGGTAGATTGATATTTCATGAAGTAAAGTAGTACGGCCGATCAAAGGATCATGTGTATGTTGACGAAGCCGGACTCGGATGATCAACGACGATCAGTTTATTATGTCAACGTTTTGAAAGTAAGCCATTGATGATATGACTTGGAGGTGGTTACCAACTGTGAGTTGTCCTAGTGTTGGTTCTGGATATCGATCATCACCCGGACCTACCCTGAAGCTTATTGTATGGGAGGCCAGGAAACTTAGGGTCAATATCCTTAGCAATATAAAGATCTAGATCAGTTTAGGATAGACTTGGAACGTCTCTGGGCTAATTATGTTTGGCATCTTTTTAAGTTGTCATAAGTTTTCTTGCTCCCCAAGGCCATCGAACGAGTATCTCTAGCTCTGAACTACGAAGCAGAGGCAATCATTCTGTGACACGCCAATCTCCTCCTACTGTGGAACTGTCCAGGGTGATATACAGAGAAAGCAACGACGAGCCGAACTGTCCGTGGCCAGGAACGAAGCTGGCTCTACTAGGTCCAGCCAAGCTACAGAAGAATGAAGGCCCGCGAAAGCGAGCATGTATTCGATTATTCCAAATGACTAGCATGGATGGCTTGGCATATGCCAATTTAACATCAAGTGAAGAAATGTTCTCAGTATTTGGTAATATCAGAAAGGAAGAGTGAGGCCTTGGATGGGAGATGAAGAACGGAGCGGAAAGGTCACCTCTAATTAGCTCAGTTTCAGATATGCTAGAAGCGCATGGGGAAGAAAGAGCCGGGTTTATTAGCGGGTTTTCGGACATGCAGCTGCAGGGAAGCCCCACAACAGCCCGCTACACCATCCTTGAATAGCTTGTTTGATGGAGATGAGACCAATAATGACTACGTTGATTGGCCGTGTCTATCGGAGATGGATCGTCAGAGCACGCGCCACATCGACATCTGCAAGGGGCAGTGAAAAAGGGGTGGAGAGGTACGTACTTACAATCAACCAATTGCTCAGCTCAGCTTGCCTCTTACAGAATCAGAATCAATGCGATGGATGCGAGGAGAGATGGATGATGGCTAAGGCCAGGTAGGAATGCGTTTCTTATTTGTTAATGCTGACATATTGTCGTTTGATCACATTCAAACCCGTGCGTGTGTATGTGTAAGTGTTGGTGTACCACCGGCATAATACAAACCCTCACCGTTAACACGATCTTGATCTCAATCGATGGTGTCTCCTTAGGTAGTATTCCTTCCCGTCAGGCTCTAGTATGATGCTGCATCCGGAAGTCAATGGACCCTCAAAACCTACGGTGTAAGTGCAAAGTGTATTGACTCCAGACCCATCCTCATAAAGTTACGGGCCAACACGCATGTGGTAAAATGCTCACAACTGAAATTGACCAAACACGGGGGTCTTGAGACTTGGGTTTGGCTTCCGATGTGGCTTTCCATGTCCACGCAAGCAGGCCAAGCTTTGCGAAGCATTCTCTAACCTTCGACTCCAGCATGATCACCAGTGGAGGACGAGTGGGGATCATTTCGACAGGAAATGATGAGCAAACAATCGAGCTTCAGTCGAGTCTGGACTGTTGAGCCCGACAAGGTTTTAACACAGGAGCAAAGTCAATCGTCTCGTTTAGGTAGGGTATGATGAGACCGGGGGATGGGATAGCCCGGCACTCGAAAGGAAAAGAACCGGATATGAGATGAGGGGACGGATGCTACGTCAATGAGCAACACCTACACCAACAGCCTGCCTCACCACTGTCAAAACCCAGCGTCAAACGCCCAACAGCCGAAAACACAGCCAGAGCTGAGATGACTGGTAATTACCTTGGGCCAGGACCAGGTCTGTGATGATATGAACCAGTTGATTACTCTTTTCCACTGTGTTTGAGCATAGCAAGGGTCACAATCCTGGATCGTGTGTTGATTTGATTAGCTGCCCGCTTATGCAGTCAATGCTGGCGCTGCGATGCAATGCTGCAATGCTATGCTGTAGAAGTCAAATCTTTGTACGTAGATACCACGTAGATATGTGTGATCGTCGCATTGAAACCGATATGTTTTTACCAAGTCACTGGGTTGCGGTTATGATGGAGGTGTTTGTGGTGTAGTCGATCAGCGGCAGTCGTCGGGTTAGACAGCTGTACTGATGCGTGGTGTTACAGCCAGGTATTGGAAGTTACCTAAATGCAGGTACCGTCCAGTCTTTCATCAGAGGCGTCAATGCTGCGGACACAGGCAAAAGGGGATCGAGTAAGCCACGAGTTTCATCATCGTGGCTCAAGGCCCGTGCGTCTGCCGTACGCCGAAGATATCGTGCTCGACGCGATTGCTTTGCGCTGTGAATAATAACGTGAGCGTCGAGTTATTCAGTCAATAGCTGCTAAAGCGAGGATTCCACAAACCCTTCGAATGCAAGACAGTCAACCAATGCCATTGGACATGTATGTAACTCGGGCTGGATTTCAATATCACAGCGCTAGACGTCAAAGCCACGCTCATCAATGCCTCCCGTCCAGTTGATGCATGATTCGTTCCTGGGTACCTTGCAGCATCCATTCCCGCCATTTTTCTAGCGCCCAGTCTAACGCACCCCTCCACTGGCTTGAGGCACTAGCGTATTCCAGCCCGCATTCCAGGGGTCATTGTAGCAACTGCCCTGCTCAGGACAACAACAACAACCCAAGAGACGCAGGCGGCAGGCGGAAGGCAAGCAAGCAGTCGGGTGCCACTGTCAGTGCCAACTACCTAGTCACTCTGCCAGTGCCTGCCAGCTGCGACGGCCCTTGGCAACGCACTGCATTGTAGCCAAAACATTGGCAGCCTCACCTCTTCTTGGGACCTCCCTTCACTTTCCCTCAAAATCAACTTCATTCTCCGCTTTCTTCTTTTCAACTAACTATCCACTATTCACGCTCACTTTATTCGCATTTCACACTCATTCGTTCCTCTTGCACTAACAGCATCTCGCTGTTGCCGCTCTCTACCCTGATAGTAAGTTAGGTTCGTTCTCGAACGACACCCCCGGCCTCGTCCCCTGCACCACACCCCAGCTCACACTCGATTGCAGGCTCGCGAGATCCCCAGAAACCCCCTGCAAAGCATCCAATCAATACCGTACCATCTAGCCAATCGCCCCTGGGCTAATAGTGGCTGTCCTTCTGCAACCCGCCGAGCAGTTCCTTCTTAACGTCGTCGTCCGCTCCGAAGCCATCTCGACTCTTCTTCCCTCTCCCTCACCCCCCTCCAAGAGTCTTCGTCGAACGATAGCAGGGCCTGCCACTCCTTTGTTTGCGTGTCTACGACATTGCAGTCCACTCCTTCAAAATCAAAACTTTAAAGCCAAGCCTCCGGTTGAACCGTTGATATAGTCCCAAGACCTCCCTCATCTTCTTGACCTCACCTTTCGGTATCGCAAAGCAAAGTTGATCAAGTCGTCCTTCCTTCGGTTCATCCTTCTGTCACTCCTTCAATTGTTGAACTTCAGTCGTTGTTCAACCACTCCAAAACTCTTCGAGACTCCTAGACGGAATCTCAACTTCAGCAGTGCTGTCAACCGCTCAACAGACTGGTTCTGAAATCCAACGTCATCCACAACTACAGACACTACCCACCACAAAAGGTAAGCATACTGTAGAATGAACCACTGTTGTCTGAGCCCTGCATTTCTGTACCTGCATCCATTATCTGCGCCCGCCCTCTTTGTCTCGCCCTGTTCCCCACCAACCCCGATCTTTGGGGGAACCTTTATCGATATCCTCCCTTCACAACACCGACTCGGCCTTGTCCTCGACAGAACATCGCCGAAGCAGAGCCATGTCTTTTGTCACCATCGATAGCGGCCATGATTCCCTTAAGTATTCAGTAAGGGAAATCCCTTCAACTCGATATATCGATGTTTACCTCGTCTTATTTCACACGAAAGTGTCTCAGCACCAAATGTCTTACACGTTCTTGTTCAAACATTCCCCACAAGAAACACCATTCCACCCTCGCTATATCTTAGCCTTGTCGCATTCATCAAAGACACGGAAACAGCTATTGCCAAGCGGCATTTGTTTGACGTTTGCCCAACTGAAAACAGCCACACCTAATATCTCTCAAGCTTATATAACTGACTCTACTTCCAGCTCACCCCATTCCGTCTTGTGCCTGTTCACCGATCACCATGAAGGCGTCTATGTTCCTCCTCGGCGCTAGCGCCATCTTGGCTTCGGCCAGCCCTATTCGAAATGCTCTCGAGAAGAGAGAGATTGAGAAGCGAGAGATGAAGACTGAGTGGGTCTACGAGGTTGTTACCGTCACTGTTGTTGCTGGCGACGAGCCCGAGACCACGGCTCCTGCGGACACAAAGCCCACTGGTGTTGTGTTTATGGAAGCTCCTGCTCCCCAGTATACAGCTCCTTCAACCACTAAGGAGGCTGCGAAGCCCAAGAAGGTCAAGAAGCCTGTCAGCAAGCCCTCAACCACCAAGGAGGCTCCCAAGGTTACGGTCGTTACTGTCGAGCCCCAACCTGAGTCTACTAAGGAGACCGTCTATGAGTCTCCCGCACCCGTCATCGAGAAGCCCAAGACTACCGTCGAAAAGGTTGTCGCTAAGCCTACCAAGGTTGCCGAGCCCAAGGTTGAGGTCCCTGCTAGCGGCGGTGATGACCTCTCTCTGGATGGTGCCTATAACACTGTTATGCTCGCCTACCACAACATCCACCGTCTTAACCACTCTGCCTCTGCCCTTGAGTGGGATGATGAGCTTGCCGGCTACGCCGAGAACACCGCCAACGGTTGTGTTTTCGAGCACGACATGTAAGTCGATGACATGTGTGAATAACGAATTGATGACTGACACATCTTTAGGAAGCAAGGCAATGGCGGCTACGGCCAGAACCTCGCTTCTTGGGGTGCCACAAGCGACATTGATGGCCTCAAGAACAAGGCTGCTGCTGGTGGTATTACCAACCAGTGGTACAACAACGAGATGGCCAACTGGGCTTTCTATGGCCAGGAGAACCCTCCTGCTGATATGAACATTGACCTCTACGGTCACTTCACTCAGGTTGTCTGGAAGGACTCCACCAAGGTCGGCTGCGCCACTGTCAAGTGCCCTGCCGGAACTGTTCTCAGCTTCCCCTCTTGGTACACCGTCTGCAACTACAACCCTCAGGGTAAGTCCCATCCGTGTGCTGATGATGCAAACACCGCTAACTTCGCAGGTAACTTTGGCGGCCGTTACGGTGACAATGTTCTCAAGCCCAAGGGCGAGAAGCGCGTTACTGTCTAAGCCCCAAGCTATTTGATGAACGGATATGGCACGCTTCTACATCGTTCGCGGGTATGAGGAATCCCGGCATGTCTTGGTTGGCAAGCACCCGTATCTAGTGAGGTGGCAGAAGACGTAGCCCCCTAGACCACGTCTACAGCAACTGTTTCCTTTTTTCTCTTCATTTCGATTCTCAATGTACGTTACGCATCATCGTACTTTACGATCTTCTTTGCTCAACATGTGGCCACCTGGCCAGCTTTTCTTCTTCTCATGGTCTTGACTTTACATGCCTGGCGTCTATGAAAATGATATCAGATAGGGATTGAGGGCGCGTAAGGAATGAGGATTAACGAAGAGTACCTGTGCAAGTTCTTTCAAACCGCGTTGTCTCTTCATTGCCTGGTAGGGATTCATACATGAATTGACTCTTATCCACGGCTGTTTTGGGGTTTTACAAAAGGGTGTTTGATGAATGCCTCCTGCAGACGGTTGCATGTCGATAGACACAAATGGCACCCAGATTCTGCCAACACGTTCCCGTTCGATTTAAAAATTGTGATGATACTGTGGCGACTTTCAAGGTGAAATCATAACTTCAGTATGCCGTAAGGCTTCATCAGCTCATCTGCTTCCTGAGTTGATGATGATACTGATGATGCTTCGAATATATCTAATAGACTTGAAGTATTTATAGAAAGGTAAAGAGTGCATAGTAGCCTGAGGGGCAGCGTAGCTACGAGGTCTTGGTCCTCGCTGTGGTCATGCTGTGTCCAAGGCATGCTCAAAACTCCATTTCTCTTGCATAACTTTTACATGACGAGCTGGTTATACGTGGAACGCTGTGCTGAAACATCGCGACGCAAAAACAAGAACAAGGAATGAAAGACGACTGAAGAGATTGAAGATCGGAAGCAGGGGAGAAACAGTAGTTCTGTTGTATGGGTGTCACACATAACCTAAGAGTTAAGGAACGGCCAGTTATGTTTGTGTCTGGTGACCCTGACATATGAATCAGAGATTGCTGACAACGGCACAGACCTGTCAAAGAGGAGATTCGTCTTCGTCTTACTGAATCCTTCAGCTCCAACCCTGCTTTGTATGTTATACCGACGAGGAATTTAAGCAGCGTGATGCTACCACGTTCTGACACCCCAAGCCCCTGTACAGGAGAAGCAGATGTCTCTGAAGGAAGATCCTTTAAGCCATCGTTGGATTAGAAGACCAAACATGGAAGCTAGGATGGCTGATTTTTGACTATCGATGGTGGAGATACTTCTGAGGCAGATGAATATTATCAAGTTGTTCATGTGACATACGAAAGTCTACAAAGTCATCCTTGGATTTCGAGTTACCAACAGAACGGATCCCTGGTTTTGGTGGATATCAATGTAATTTTATTATCTTGACCTAGTGCTCGATCTTGAGTGAGAAATCGATGTGCGGCACACCCTGATGAATAGAACTTGTGGACAAAATATCGACATCTAGAATACGTTAGCATCAACATGCTCATCAGGAAGCCTTCAAGTACTCACCATTACACAAGTACGCCTCAAAGTTATCCTCTTGAAGCCCACCAGATGTCTCAAGCAGGAAGTGCCTCTTCCCTTGCCATCGCTCCTTGAGACTTCTTGAAGCAACCTTGACACCATCGCCAGTAAAGTTATCCAACATAACTACATCGGCACCAGCCTCAATGGCCTCATCAGCCTCGGCCTCACTCTGAACCTCAACCTCTACCTTCATACTGAAGCCACCCACCGACTTGGCAGCCTTGACAGCATCGGTGATACTACCTCGGCTCCAGACATGGTTATCCTTGAGCATGATCATGGCGCTGAGATCCATTCTGTGGGCATCTGCGCCGCCGACTAGCATGCCGTACTTCTCAACGAGGCGGAATCCTGGTGTTGTCTTTCGTGTTCCTGCAATCACACCTGTATACCCCGCCTCACGCGCAATCGATACGAGTCGCTGGCTCTTGGTAGCGACGCCAGAGCATCGCGCGAGTGTGTTCAGAGCAACGCGCTCACCAAGGAGAATCCCACGAACAGGACCCTTGACTGTTGCTACTCGATGCTTGCCGTTGCTCAGGTCAACAGCTGTTCCCTCTTCAGCGTGCCACTCGACGGTGCAGCCGCACTGCGTAAAGACCTCGTCGAAGAAGGGTCGGCCGGCGATGATGCCGCTGGATTTACCCCAGAGGGTAGCGACACGGGGACCGTCACCGACGACGAAGCCGGCGTAATCGAACGAAGGCGTATCCTCAGCCAGCCAAGCGGTTACCGAGGTTTTCCACGAAGGAGGGAGAAGGTTTGCGAGGTTTCCTTGAGGGTGGGCCATTGTTTCGAGGTTGAGGCCGGCAGGTGGTGATGCGGGGAGAAGAGAGAGAAAAAGAGTGCAGGATCAGCTGTTTAAGGAGGCGTCAAGAAGGTAGGTAGTTAAAAAGTAGTGACTGGTGTTGGCGGCAGTTTTCAATTGCATGGTCCCGGGTGCGGGATGGCGGATAACGGGAGGAAGCGGGGGACACATCCGACCTCCGACCGGAACAGGTGGGGGAG
>JAAVUB010000703.1:0-33468 GCA_014898885.1 Fusarium lyarnte (nom. inval.)
GGCCCTTACTCAAAAACAAGAGGAGACAAGGTGCAGGGTTGATGATCGAGACCTGGCCATGGATATGTTTAATTGTTATTTCTCAATCGTATAAAAATAAATAATAAGAAGCATTCTACAGTCTGTTTGCCTTTTTTTCCATTATTAACTTAATTCAAACTAAAACTAAAATAGAGCTTACTCTACCTATATTATATAAATTTTCTGTTATTTTGTTATGTGAGGCTATGATATGTCTTAAAAGCTATATGGATACTTTGTATAAATTCTCTCTATATTCTAAAGCTTGTTACCTTGACAAGTTGGTATAGATAGTATGTAGACTTGAAACCGACTGCTCCATTCACGAAACTCTACACACCGAGCCCTGATCCAACTGTAAATAATTGGCCAATTTGAGTCGCTGAACTTTGATAATACTACACCACGTACCTCAGAAGCACCCACTCTCATGTTCAGTTCCAAAGATACCATCATCAAAGCTAATAACGCGATCCATATCAATAAACTCGGCATCAAGGAGCATCTGAGGAATCATCCCCAAGTCTCCACTTCCGACACTACCTCCTCTTTGCCCTGCTTGACCATTGATCAAGCCAGGCGTCGCACCAGGGTGGCAAGCGTTAGCTGACACATTGCCTGCGAATGAGGGACCTCCACTCTCCTGGGCTGGATGACTAACATCTTGATGACCTTGCAATCTCGGAGCCGCCTCCAAGTATTGTAACACTGATCGAGAGTGCTTAACTTCTGTTGTATAAGCCGAAGGGGTTACGTTGAAAGCTGCGTCCTGAACGCATCGACTATGCAGGTCAACAAGAACAGCCTGGTATTTGGATGCTAGATTCTCCCTTGTCTCGAGTCGATGAGGCCCGGCCCATCGCTTAGCCATGGTTTCTAGATTTTGGATCAATGCCCAGAACTCGGATGACAAAGAATCGGTGGCATGATACCGCCAATGTAAAAGAAGAACTCTGGCAGCAAGGAACACACAGAATGCATATTGATTGCTTAGTGGCCCTATGTGCTCAGCAACCTGGAGGTAATGGTTCGTTATCGTGGCGATCTCTATAGCTGCCGCTTGGCAAGTATCAAGGCTACAGAAGCTCGGTAGCCTTGTTCGGAAGGTCCAGTCCAGAGGAGGAAAGGCAATGGGCAGATGAAGTAGTATCATGGATGCATTGTGCGTGACGTGAGCAAGCGTTAGGTTTGGATCCATTCTCGACGATTGCTGAGCAATATTCACTTTCCATTTCTTAGGGAGCAGCATCTTCCAGTGAACCAACCGTACGTCAAGCTCTTTGAAGCGAGTGAGCCAACTACCAACATCATTGTGATCCTTGATATTGACTTTCTGCTGAAGGAAGTAACTTGTGACGCGGCTTAATGACTCGGTCGCCTCGATACAATAGGCAAATGCCCCAACCGTCGACATGTCGACAGAAGACGCTGTTGCTCCCAGCGATTTTGTTACTTCTGGCGGTGTAACACCACCTTCATCGGTGGCGGCTGGTCCGGTGGTAGAATGTGAAGGGAAAAACGTGATGGGGTTGCCGATGCGTGCGGCCGATTTATCCCAGATACCAAAGTATGGAGTAAATACTTTCTCTTCCTTTCTCCATCTTATTCCATCGCAGGGTAATCGGCGGTTGACGTCGTCTGAGGTAAGGCTAGTATTCCAAGCCGTGGTGAAGGAGCAGAAGCGATCTAGGTTGAAAACACACCAGAATACCCTTCTTCTTTCCTCCTCTTCTGCCCATCCTTGCGGTGGGTGTAGAGAGATGTGTGGCCGAGAAAACGATGAGCGATCGGCTTCCTCGCTTTCTATCGTGAGTTGAAGATATTCAACCATACGAGTCAAAGCACCGATGAGTGACCAAGCTCGACACTCCTCTCCGTCACCAATCTTGAAGGCAAATTAGTCATGAGAGTCAATCAAGGGTCTAATGCAAGCTTACATCGCGAAAGCAGATAATTACCAGAGCCTGTAGGTTCTCCATTGACAGGCTCTTGGTAGCTTTGGCAACCACCCAGTCTCTCACATCTTCTTGGTTCCCGATAAGACTCTGTGCTATCTCGGCAACATCTCTTTTGGGAATATAATGCGAAGCACTTAACATCATGGCCTGGAGAAGCGGAAGCAGACATGGATTGTCGCCATGATCTTGAAGTCGCGTGCGAAATCGGGCCTCATGTATCATTGGAATCCACGGATGTATCTGTCGAAAGTACGTGTCTATGACTTGATCTAGGACAACACCATCGGGTAACCCTGGCTGATTGACCGCATAATGAGGTCTTTCTCGATACTCGACGTGTTCTTCCGTTCGACGACGCTTATTTGTTGAATCACCAGAAGCATCTGTGGAAGCTGTAAGAGCCGGAGTGCCGAGTTTGCATATCTCGCGTGCTAAAGACAAGACTAGACTCTGTCCATCGATAGCTACTTGTTGTGAGCTGGTACTGGTATTCGATGTCTGTTCACGGCGCAGGGTCTCTAACGTTATCTGTTGTTTCGTGACCGTCCGTTCCAATGTATCTTATATCTAGTCAGTCGTGTTCTTGTCGTCCATACTTTTGATCATACCAAGTCTTTTGTGGACATTCTCAATGGCACCAGCTCTCATGCCAGGTTTGGCGCGTTTCGTCTCATAGACACAATCTTGGCCTGATACGGTGTGTCAGATAACGTATCATGAAGTGAAGCATTGTTTCACCCTACTTGTCTTACGGCAATGTTCACAGATCGGCGTCTCTCGTGAACATCGAAGCTTACGCTTCCGACAGCAGTTGCACGCAATGCCTACATCGGAGACTTGAGCATTCTGCTCCGGCTGAGTGGGGCTGTCTTTATCCATATTATCCCTTCGGACAAAGTAAAAGCACTAAGTGTTGTTTGTGAGTACGAAGGACGAGAAGGCGGGAGCTCAAGTGTCCTGAGTTACTTAGCCCGGGCCCCGCGTGAGATGCCCCGAGCTGCCGAGCTGCCCCGCACGTCTGATGATCACCATCGGCTTATGCTAACCTAGCTTCCCCTGGCTGACGTTGAATCGACAACCGGACCAAGATTCACCGAGTTCATCTAGATTGATCTCGCTCTTTCAGTCTTCATATTGACATTGTTAAGGTTAAGTGATTTTGGCCAGCCTGTCATATTTGACATCAACCTTCGTTCCTCGCTCATCAAGCTGCTATGCCTGGATTGTCCGGCTTTTCTGATAATCCCTTCCGGGATCGCCAAGATTTGCTACGTGCAGCTACCGCTCTAGTTAAACCGTTGGAGCAATACAGGTCCAAGTTCAAAGCCCGTGTCAAGCTCTACCCCTCAACTGCAGCAGTTTTTGACGATGTCGCCGCTCAACTCGAAGGCTTTGCTCGTCCACTCTGGGTGGTATCAGGCCTTGTGGATAAGTCCACCGACCCTTCGGCGCGTTCCTGGATTCGCGGAATTGAAGCTGGAGTCGACCCTGAGCATCCCGAATACTGGGGAAACCTCGGGTCTTTCGACCAGCGGATGGTTGAGATGGAATCCATAGCGTTCGCCTTCCTCATGGAACCTGAACAAATGCTGGCATTCCTGAACTCGGAATCCAAAAGGAATCTAGAGCAATGGCTGCAACAAATCAACAACTTCGACATGCCACAGAATAATTGGCGATGGTTCCGAATCTTCGTGAACCTGGCACTGTTCAAGGTTTTGGGGTCGGATAAAGAGAAAGCGAGACAAGCCATGGATGCAGACTTTGAAATGCTCGATCAGTTCTATCTCGGGGAGGGTTGGTCATCAGATGGTGTTTGGAGGGACGACAGGAAGCAGGCAGATTACTACTCTGGAAGCTTCGCTATTCAATTCGCACAGCTGCTCTACGTTCGCTGTGCAGTCGATGACGAGGAAAGAGTTGAAAAGTATCGACAGCAAGCAATAGACTTTGCTTCCGAATATTGGAGGTACTTTGACACAAACGGAGCTGCTATTCCCTTTGGTCGAAGCATGACCTACCGATTCGCCTGCGGAGCCTTCTGGTCCGCCCTTGCTCTGTCGAAAATCCAGCCACCCAAGTCTCGAGTGAGACTGGGTGCAATCAAGGGACTTCTCCTACGACACCTTCGTTGGTGGGCAAAACAGCCAGAGATCTTCAACTCAGACGGCACAATGAATATTGGCTATGCATACCCAAATATGTACATGTCTGAAGCCTACAATTCTAGGCAATCGGTTTACTGGTGCCTGAAATCCTTCGTCGTGCTAGGCTTGCAATCGGATCATCCATTCTGGACCGTCCAAGAAGAACCCCATCCGATCTATTCCTTGATTCCAAGCGCCAGACATCCTAACACTGCAAAGGTGTTCACAGCACCTCATCAGATTTTATGTCACTCTGAAGAGCATCATTATCTTCTATCGGCAGGACAAATGACCACCCAAATGTTCAAGGCCAGAGAAGCAAAGTATGGGAAGTTTGCATACTCTTCTGCCTTCGGATACAGCACGCCTACTGGCTTGGAACTCCACCAAGTTGCGCCAGACAGCACCTTGGCGTTGAGCTTCGACGGTGGTGAAACGTGGCGGGTCAGGTCGCAGCCAGTTGATGTTTGCTTCGAAGTGATATCTATTCATTCTGGCAAAGGCTGTGGTCAACTTCCTGCCATTGCCAGCACGTGGAGACCAATAAGGAACCTGGACGTAGTAGTTCGAACGACGTTGGTTCCGTTGACTTACCATTATCCGGGATGGCATATTCGAATCCACCACATTAAAGGTCTTGGGGCAGTCAATCGCAACCCGTGGTCCAGAGGCTTCGAAATGGTGGACAGCTCGTTCGCTGTAAACGCACTGACGAAAGATGGATATCATATTCCTGCGATTGACAGGGCAAAGATTAAGCATGATGGGCAGTTTGCCGAAGGTTACGTTACTGAGGAATCCAGTGTTCTGGTCAAATCTCGAGGTGGTGTTGGTGGTATTGTTGACTTGTCGCCAAGCATCCACTTCAAAGGAGGGCTTCGTCGTGATGAACCGAACCCAGGGGGGACAGGATATCTGATCCACGCAGATCCTAACACAAACTTGATCGCACAGAAGACTTTAATTCCTTCGATCCGGTATTCTGGTGCAAATCTCACCGACAGTCAATCCAACTTCCCGTCGGAGGCCTTTCATTCAGTAGTTGTTGCAACTGCAGTGTTTGGAGTGAGCAATGTGAACCAGAATATGGAATATGTGCCAAATGACTGGTACTATTTCAAGGATGATTGGAGCTTTACGACCATGCTAGAGGTTGATATAAAAGGTGGTGAAACTCACATCAGCATTAAACAGATAACGCCTCCTGGGACTCTAGAAAGGTGGCCACTGTGAACCAATGCGTGGCTAGACAGATAAACATACATTTATTTAAAATCTATTCATATCCGCAAAAGATTACAAGATCCAAACTTGTTAGTAAGGTCTGAGTAATAATCATAGGCTCTGAGCAATGGTCTTATCTATCACTCCTCTAAAGATCCTCTAAATTTATACTAACTTTAAAACAATTCGATAAAACTCCAGTTACTATAAGCACAGGAAGAACGCTGACTATATGAATTATTTATTACTATGCTAGGAGAACCTATATCTATACCAGCCCCATACTCAAAAGAAGGTTGCCAAACTCGACAAGATAATAATCGCCATATACCAATCCGTGGTTAGCATACCGTCTCATTGACTTCTCATTATTATTAACTGTTCCATACTTCAGAAGAGCATCAAAGGTTTCCCCCAGGACAACATCTTCCACTTTGATGGATGTCCCACTATCTTCAGAAGTGGTCAGCTTGGCCTTCTCGGTAGCGAGACATACATCCAACATATCCTTAACGATTTCGATGGATGAATCAAAGAAGCGGCGCGATATCGTGTGTCTACCCAGCGCAGCAAGGGCTTGGGATAGCAATAACATCCCATTTGCGGCAACCACGCCAGCAGATGAGTCGCGAAGGGGATCGTGAGGACCCTCAATGGGCGCATCAAAGTCCCAGAGTGGTACATGTCGCCCCCTGCGGGGGTTTACATGTCCTCGTCCTGTTTCAATCGGAAGCTCAACGCAAGAAGGGGATGTTTCCAGTCGATAGATGAAATACTCGGCACACCCGCAGGCTGCGTCAAGGAAGCTCTCATCTTTAGTCCAGTTGTAAGTTTGTGCATAACCAAGGATAGCCCAGGCTTGACCTCTAGACCACGTCGAGTTATCGGCATAGCCCTGAGCTGTCTGTCGCCATTTCAAATCTCCAGTCTGCGGGTTGATGTTTGCTACATGGCAAGTCGAGTAGAGTTGACCCTGGTATACGTGTTTAGAAGTAGACATCAGACTCTCTGGTCGAAGATTTGTCTTCAATAATGTCGTTGCATGGGATGCAGCAATATCGGCGAGTGTCTTCTCCCCAGTCTGTGCAGCGGCATAGTATAGCAGGTCGAGATTGCACATGCTGTCAATAATGACGAGGAGATTGCTTTCCATGTCTGTGACGGTGATGTCCTTTTTCAGAAGGGAATCCCAGCTTCGTATGACACCAGCAGCTGGTACATAACGAGAAGCCAAACTGTGAGCCGCTTGTACGATAGACGCTAAACTGCGCTCACTTCCAAAGAGCTCCCAGTCTCTGCGAAGTGCCGGCATGATGATGAAGCCAACGTCGTGGGTGTCTGTTCTGCTGGCCATGGCATGAAGTGGATCAGACCATCGCTTACATAGCGGGAGTAAATGGTTCCTGACAATGGTGGATGATCTGAGTTCGGGGTTGCTGGTTCTCATCGATCCCGGGTATCTGATAGATCGTTCAAGTAGAGCGTACAGTGTTCCCGGGAAGAAGCCGCATGTCCAGAACTCAGGCTCGCGAATCTCCCACCGCCCTTGGCTGGGGCCTTGCTGGGGCACGATTTCGGGAAAACCATCGTGCGCCGGATCGAAGCCTTGCAAGACACGACCTGCAACACGGTAGGGCTTGGCGATGATATTTTCTTCAAAAAGTTCTGATAGCGTTTTGTGCAGAGCAGGCTCTCCATCATGAATATCGTGTTCTTTGGTTTCTGCTGCTCCTTCGGGCCATGAACTTTCACCCAAAGCTGTGTGTTCATCTTGGGTCATGGATGATACAGTTGAATCGTTACGTATCATATTACCACCTTTGGCAGTAGCTGCCAATAGCTTGTTTGCTGTAATTGGGGTGTCTTGCGGTAATAGAATCATTGTTAAAATTGCTTAGGGAATCAAGGTCAGAGTTTACAGCTACAACTTTCAAGCCCAAAGCCAGGTGTTAATCCGAATGAGTTCTCTCTTATATCAAAGCCCCTAGTGCTTACTCAAATGGCGTTGCGGATCATTTTGATGGTTGAAATAAACCCGCCGTCCAAGATAGCCCGTCCTCCTGAGGTGGCGGACTATGGAGCTCGGTCCGTGGACGAATTCGGATACCACATCTTGCTGGTTGATCCTCCACAAATAAGGTGACCGGCACAACCCGGAGTTTCAAGAAGTCCAATCGACTGATATAAATCTAGATTGTACTCTTTCTGGAGCTACGTAATCTGTATGTTTAAAGTTTAGTCAAGATCAGGCACGCCATGCAAGCATCGGCTTTCTCGGAGATAACTTCAGTAGGTGGTAATATAGTTATTGAGGAGTATGACAAAGTATATATCCGTACATAGACATCAATAGCTTACAGTCTCAATACCTCTCTAAACAGATGCTTAAGAAGAGACGCTTTTAGTAATCTATTTTTAGCATCGCAGTATTCTCACCTTCTGCTTTGGGCATTGAAGGATTGTACTAACATCCATCGTGTGAGGAGGAAGATATGATGCCATTTTGTTATTGGTCCGCGCTTGATTTGCTGATTAATCTGACGATAACGATCCAGTTACTATTTATATCTTGGGGTACCATATCAGCCAGTCAATTCCCTCAATTATCCCCGTGAGGCTGCATTGGCACTGGACAGACAAGCCAATATCTTATCACTGAAAGCAGGGACTAACAGCAGCATGTCTGCCAACAAAATTACCTTCTTCGATATCCCCAGCCGGTCGCCCCAGGTATGCTGGTCGATGAATACCTGGAGAAGTCAGTCTCGTCTCCATAATTAACAAACTGCATCCAGCACTAATGCGAGGTTTAGCCAGGTTGCTTCTCAATTACAAAGGCCTCGATTATAAAACGGAATGGGTAAGTTCTCGAAGCTATGATAAGACAATTTTACTAACTTGTGTAGCTCGAGTATCCTGAGATCAAGGAACGCCTCAGCGAGCAGTACGTATGACCCGTCAAATCATTTGAGCTTTCAGTAACAGGCATTGCTCAGTGTATCCGCAAATGAAAGAGGCGCCCCCTTCACATGCCCAGCCGTTCAAATGCCAGACGGCTCATACATAATGGACTCCTACAAGATCGTCGACGTCATCGAGGAAAAGTATCCTGAGCCCAGTGTATACCTGAACAACCCAATGCAAGACCGCCTCCGTGCATCAATGATTAAATTCATGACAGAAATGGTCCCGATCTACGTCCCCGGTGTCGCCAAAAACATCATCGGCGAAAAGAGCATCGACTTCTTCCTCGAAACGCGTTTACAAGACGTAGGCATGCCTCTCTACGAGTATGGCGAAAAGAACTCCCCAGGTGCATTTGACAGAGCGGAGCCGTTCGCGCGGGAGATCACGGCCCTGCTGAACGAGAATACTTCTGGGCCGTTTTTGTTGGGCGATGTGGTGAGCTATGCTGATTTCATCTGGGCGGGTATTCTGCTATTTTTCCAGTGTCTTGGCGAGGAGGAGTACAAGGAGGTGCTGAGAATAACCGGAGATGGAGACGTTCATATTAAATTCCTCCATGGGCTGAGACCTTGGACGGAGAGGAATACCTGATGCTATCGATAAGGCATGTTTGCGAAATGATGTTGGGTGAATTTAGGCTAATTACCCTGCTCAGTATGGCTTTCATTCAGCTGATTGGGTATTTAGAACTTTAATATATCTCGATGCATAGTATTTTGCAATATATTATCTATCCATCAACTATCATCATCACTATTTTTTCCCCAGATTCTTGTGAAAGAGAACCATTTTAATTCTCCTGTTTGTTAAGAGATCCAGGTGGGTCGCGTCCCCCGATCTCCGTTTCCCCCGTGGTCAATGTTTTCTCCACGCCAAGTAGTTTTCTTACATCCACAAGCTTGCTTAGCTTCTTGGCTACATCCTCGCTGCTCCTGGATAAACCCTGGGCCCAATTACTATCCTTGAATGACGATGCTCTAACTGTGTGCGTGAGACCGCTGGGTAAAATCATAACTTTCGAGGGCCAAGAGTCTTGGTACTTGCCGCAAGCAGGAAATTACCAAGCATTGAGAACCGTGGCAGTGGCTCTCATGATGGCTAAATTAACGTGTTTCAGCCTAGATGTCTCTGAATGACCCATTTGCCAGAGTTGTAACCTTTACGCGTTCAAGCGCGTTAAAGACAAACCTACCCTAGGCTTTAATGTATTACGAGGCATTAGCACCATAGACCTCGAAATATAGAGTAATGCTTAGGCTACTACCTCAAGGAAATAATAAGAAAATAATGAAATAACTATTTTATTTAAACCATTATTGTCGTTATAGTTACATATTGTAATTGAGTTTGTTTGTATTATACGTATATGGCAAACACTGCATTAAACCCGATACACCAGCACCACATTGCACATCAGTTACAAATTTAATGGCTATTAAAGTACATAAAGCTGGTATTATGGATAGTTTTCTTGTATCCATTCTAACCTATCCGTTATCACACAGCGAAGTCAACCCAGGCATTGCGCAAGCGGACTTAGTCTCAAGCCTGCTTTTGCAACCGCTCAGCAGAGGCAAAATCCGTTCTATGTCAGCGCATCTTGACATAAATACGATCGGAAGCCGGCGACATCGTTAGCTCAACGGCCTATCCCTCGTGGCGGAGTCGATCCAGTCCATCAGAACAGTCACCCTCTGGCTGAAAAACAGTGGATTTCTCAGAATCTGGGTCTGGGGGATTTCGGCCCTCGGTTCCTGAACTCCATTTCTGACAAGGGCGGGTCGAGCTCAGGACAAGTCTTGTTAAGTGGAGATGTCGTCGCGAAAAAGAAAATTGGGTTCGTGAGCGCCAAGGTCTTGGTAGACGGTTGAGAACTTCTGTTGGTCTCCAGTTTGGCTTGGCTGTTCTGGGATCATCAGGCGACGTGCAGCAACGGCCGATATTTATCTGTCAACCGGCTAAATTCCATGCACATGACATTGCCACTAGGTATAACAGATGAAGGTTATTTCAGCTGGGTATACCGAGAATAACTCGGGATTTGCATGTTTTTAATATTCGGGTTGTACGAGATAGATAAATCGCATTGGATCGATCAGGACAAAATTCGGTATCGGGTCGTGATTGGCGGACTGAGATAAGGTTGTTTATTTAACCGCATTTACCCGTATTTAGCCAAATGCCACCCTAGACCAATACTGGACAATGTCCCGAAGCCGCCTGAGCAAAAGTCACGGGTCATGGTTCCGCACCACGTGGAACTCGATTCTCGCTGCATTTTCTTCATTTCTCGATGTTTGATGGCGTATAGATGGGCTTCAAGATGGTCTTGGAAGATGGTGAATGCTGGGGGCACAGCTCTAGTAATGGCTGCCCCAAGAACATCGTGCTACAGGCAGAATGGGATCTACAAAGCCCAGCCCCTTTAAGCGTCTGCATCGGTCATGTCCATGATGTTATGTCTATCGCACGTTGGGCCTGACGATTCTAGACAAAATATCAGATCAGATGGCAAAAAATCTGATGCGGTGCCTGACAGACAAAAGACGATGTGTGTAGCATGGTGTTCCTCGCGAAAAACCCCCGTGGCGAGATGAGAGGCCCCTTTTCGGTAACAGGCTAATACCGAAACACCACCCCCATGGACGGCTTAATCGCAGAGCCCCATTATAATGCTTCAGTTACGGGGTGCTCCGTGCAACAACATCAGTTCAAAGAAGAGCATAGTGGAGTCAAGGCACAGATCCCCCAGCTTGTGACTGTCGATTTCACTTCTCCATTGCTTCAATCCCTGCTAAAATGAGGGCGGCCCGGCCTCCATCTTGGCTTGGGAGTCATGACTACCAAGACTTCCAAGACAGCCAAGGTGGAACAAGATCGCCCATTCCGAACAGTGAGTGGAACCCAACCGTTTAGCGGACGCCTGCCATTTGGTTCATTCATCGCTGTTTGTTTTTTGCCTGCTCGGTTCTTCCGTCAATCTGGGGGCTGCACCCGGTCCGCACGCCCGTCGCATTTCAGATTGTTCTGGCCTCACTCGACGCGTTTTCTATATCTATCCAGGGACCTCCCCCCATTTTCCGTCAGGCTTCCATTCACTCTTCACCTCAACAATCATCTGCTAAGCCACTGAGTGCTTCTGGCAGGAGAACAAATCCACTCTACTGCACTTTTAACACATTCCCTCTCGATTGAGAAATCGTCATGGGCATCAAGGAAATCATCGGCCTCGGCGTCGATGAGAAGACGAAGAAGCTTCAGGACGAAGCTCCCAAGTTTGAGCATGTTACTTGGTACAAAGACCCCGGCCTGAGGGTCTTGACCTTCTACGCGTGTACTCTTTGCGTTTCCTCTATGGGAACTGGCTGGGATGGGTAAGCAATTCCCCAGACTTTCTAGTGATTCATTCAGTGACTTACTTGGCGCGTTTTTAGTATGTACATGGGTGTTGTTCAAAACTTTGACACCTGGAACGACTTCTTCGACAAGCCCGAGGGCAGCAGACTCGGTCTTTTGGTCGCTCTCTATCAAATCGGTTCAGTCGCTTCTATTCCTCTTGTCCCTGTTATCGCTGATCGCTGGGGTCGTCGCCCTTGTATCGCGCTCGGCTTCATCCTCATGGCTATCGGCGCTGGTCTTCAGGCTGGTGCTCCCGATTATGCTACCTACTCTGGTGGTCGTGTTCTTCTCGGTTTCGGCAATTCTTTCGCTCAGATTGCCTCTCCTATGCTTCTCGCTGAGCTGTGCCATCCTCAGCACCGTGCTCGTTTCACCACTGTTTACAACTGTCTCTGGAACATGGGTTCTCTGCTTGTTTCTTGGACTTGTTTCGGTACTCACTACTGGGGCGGCGGCAACAGTAACTGGTCGTGGCGATTCCCCGCCATCCTCCAGGGTGCTCCCGGTCTCGTTCAGCTCGTCATTCTCTGGTGTAAGTTGATCTTCTGATGTAATCATTTATCGATCTTGCTAACGGACATCCTCTAGGGGTCCCTGAATCCCCTCGATTCCTCATTGCCAAGGATCGCCAGGACGAAGCCCTTCACATCCTCTCCAAGTACCACGCCAACGGCAACGAGAACCACCCAACCGTCCAGTTCGAGTACCGTGAGATCCGCGACACCATCAAGGCTGAGCAGCTCGCCAACAACAGCTCCCGATATACCGACTTCTTCAAGACCAAGGGTAACCGCTACCGTCTCCTCGTCCTCTTCTCCCTCGGCCTCTTCTCGCAGTGGTCGGGCAATGGCGTTGTCTCCAACTACTCTGCCCGTCTCTACATCAACGCTGGTCTCGATAGCGAGAACGAACGTCTCATCATCACTGCTGGAAAGACTATTCTCGATCTGTTTGTCTCCATCGGCTGCGCTCTCCTCGTAGAACGCCTCAACCGCCGTTTCTCTTTCCTCTTCGCCACTGGTGGTATGTGTCTGACTCTCCTCTTCTGGACCCTTACCTGCGGTCTCCATGAGCAGCATCAGGCCCCTGGAGCCAACAACGCCATGATCTTCCTTGTCTGGCTTCACGGTGTCTTTTACTCGACTTGTTGGTCTGGTCTCTTGATCGGTTATGCTGTCGAGATTCTCCCCTACTCTCTCCGTGCCAAGGGTCTGATGTTCCTTAATATTTCGGTCCAAATCGCTCTTCTGCTCAATAACTATCTCAACCCGCTGGCCTTCAAGGCCTGGCAAGCTCCCGCTGTCCCCGAAGGCGAGAAGGAAACCGGCTACGGTGGCAACACCTGGAGACTCTACCTGATCTACACCATCTGGGTCGCTGGTGAAGTCCTCTTCATCTTCTTCATGTATGTCGAGACTCGTGGACCTACCCTTGAGGAGTTGGCCAAGGTTATAGATGGTGACAACGCCGCTGTGGCTGATGTCGACCTCGATCACGTTGAGAAGGAGGTTCTTAGCAAGGAGACTGAGAGAGTTTCTTCTTTGGATCAGGAGGTCCACGAGGTCGCTCCTAGCAAGGTCTAAGTAACGTCTTGTCATATTCACACGAGAAGGGCACCGCGATAGTTAGTAAGCGCGTGTCGGCCCGTCTACGATAATTGTTTTTGATCTAGTCCAATGAACTAGCTGAACGAGTTTAATGCTATATACCTTTATTGATGGATACCATTCCCATTTCTCGTGACTACTTTGATCCAAACTAGTACCTAGGTGGCTGTTATACGATAAGCACTAAATGTATACTATTCATTTGACCTCAAACTGAAGTCCTCTCACAAAGAACTTCGATATGAGAATATGTCGAGTCAGAGAGCTGATGTGATGAGATATGGACTTGTGCAAAGAAGAAGATTTAAATATCTGCAAATACGGCTTCAACTGCCATGCACCCATATCACGTTCTCGAGATGCGTTTGAGCAGATGACAAGAACTGCAACCACCTCGGATGCAAAGGACTCTCAAACCGGGACAAGATAAGTTGGATGTGTGGATAAGAGAGAGGGCCTGTCACCGACTCCTTGAAGCTTTTGAATGACACTAACACAAATCGTTAGAGGCGAAGTTTAGCGAATGAATAGCCTTGACGGCCAGACTTACAAATCAATAAACTCGGGAGTTTCCAATGAGCTGAGAATTGCTCAAGCTGGAGCAACAGAAGAAGCTCGCAATTCTCAATCTCTGATATGAGATGTGCGTTAGAAGTGTCAGTATACTTCTTGTGAATATCCAAGAAGACAAGTGCCGTCAAGCTGATGAGCGAAAGTGCCGGGTCCACGGTGAGAGTGTAATTACTATTCCACTTCTCTGCTATCCCGGCTATGTTCTGGCAGGTCTCTAGAACACGCTGCCAGCTAAGCGTCCAATCATCACCCTCTGGAAGATAGTAACAGCTCGCAAGGGCAGCCAGCAGTTGCGCCATATGTAGGTGAAGCACTGAGGCTAGCCTCGCATGGTGATCTGTATTCGACTCATTCATGAACGCGTTTCTTCCCGGGTTCAAGAAGTTCCGTGGCAAGGCTAGACGTATCGCAGATAGCGTACGTTCTGCGTCAAGTAAGATCGCCGTGAGGTTCTCATGGGGGACCAAATAGCGCATACTCATTGCTCTGCCAAATTGCCGCAAGACAGTGATGGTGATGAGATGGATGCTGAAGAGTAAGCTGCTTTCGCTACCGGTCTTGACAAACAAGAGAAGGTCGGGAAGGCCGCGTGGATCGTGGGGCAGCTTGCAAGTGGACACAAGTCCCTGGTAGTGGCCGTGCATGAAAGATGTGTTGACAAGTCGTTCATCAACTTGGTACGGTGTGCCGGATGAGAGGTTGGCGTACGAGTCAAGACGATATACGCACCACCAGACGAGTTTCCAGTTTTGAAGGTCTGTATCGCTCACGTTGGACCATTCTGGTGAGACGGATTGGATTATGTCCAGACGGTCAAGGCCCATCCAATACGCGAGCCGGACAATCTTTCCTATCCGCACCCAGGCTTGCTGGCCGGGGAATTGGTGGAATTCGTAGAAGACGAGTAAGCAGAACTTCCGAAAGAGGTCGAGAGTTGGAAAGTCACCGGCTGTATCTTCTTGAAGAGATGTGTTGCTTAGGATTTGGTCTATACGACCGTCGAGGTTGAAGTGAGTAGATGCGAACTGGAAGCCGAGGAGTTTCGCTGTGATGAGTAGCAATGCTTCGACTAGTTCACTGCTGCAAGTTGAGAGGACATCTCTACTGCATAATGATGTTGCTTCGGAGAATAGTGGGATGGCTTCATTGATAGATTTGAAGTACTCATCAGCCCTGACAGGATTAGCAGAAAGACACAAGAATTTTCATAGTGCCTAAAGCTATATAATCATGCGGGCCATTTCTTACAGATATGCTTCCTCTTCGGGTAAGATGTTTGGACCTTGCGACGATTGATTAACAACCTGAGTAGGTGTATGGGAAGTAACAAGGCTCTCGGGACTTTCAGAGGGTAGATCCGAAACGGTTGTAGCCAAAGAGATAGTGTGACTGTCTTTAGAGGTAGAATTGCTCAGTATGGTAGCGTCCTCTATGGCGTTGAGTTGAGTAATTAGATGCCGTAGTGCCTCATCAATGAATCAACAGCTCTTACCAGAATGCCTCCTCTCTCGATTACGAATCGCCCGTGGTTGGCGCCCGCAGCCCGGAGCTGGCCCAGGCCGACGACGTGTCGTAGAGTAGGTACATGCCTTGCCGCGCTGGAGACAGCGGGTGCATGACGGCTGAGCGAGATCACCTGTAGCCGGTCGAATTAGTTCTCGCAGCTTGCCCTCAGAGACTGCTGGGATGTCTCACATCGGACTTTGGAGCTGCAAGACGGAGATTTGTCAGTTGCCGTAGCGCCGAAAATTGATGCGGGGTCTACGAACCGAATGCAGTTGTCACAGACTCTGGTGCTCAGCCGATGAGAAGAGGGAGCTGCGCCGATTGTTCCGCCGCCTGAAGACGGTGACGCTGACATTTTCTCGAACCGGAAAGACTCTTGATTGGAGGACAGTGATAGATACGCCGCTTGTCGATGGAGACTCGTGTACGGAAGGCCAATACCGGGTCACGGTCTGGTGCAAGCAGAATATCGGAAGTAACGAGAAATGGTCGAGACGGTGGATTCATGAGATGCTCCGAGGCAATTTGTCCATGCAGTATTTCCGATGACTAACCGACCTCGGCAGTTTCAATTCCAATGCAGATAAGATAACCCCACGTCGGAAGATCTCAAACGCTAGAGCTTGAGATCTGCCGTAGCTTGTATTTCCCCGCATTGCGGAAGAAGCAGTTTCTTCCGAATCCCATCCTGAGTCGGGACAAAAAGGTCCTATTGCAGAGAACATGTATTTAAGCGATGGTCTCAATAGAGGCTTACGGAAAACAACTCACCGTGTGACACACCGACACCATGGCCAATTTCTCTGTTCTTATCAAGTTTGAGTCTGAAGAGGACAGGGAAGTATATTTCGCCGACCTTGGTCCTGATGCGCCAGGCCCGCCTCCTCTCGGCACAATGGTCAACGCGGTCAAGTCATTACAGGACTTGACCGACAAACATGAGCCCAAGAAAGTAACAATTCGCCGTGTACGTGTTTGCGTATGACCACCAATATATTCTACTGACTCAGTACAGCTCTTAGCACCACTGCCGAGAGATGACCTACCTCTATACTGCGTGGGATTGAATTATCGCAGCCACGCCAAAGAAGCTTCAGTGTGTCAAAATGAAATGGGCAGTCCGCTCCAACTCAACCGCTAACAGTATTCCAGCTCACCTTGACATCGGTTCCTCCTCTATGGACCAAGCCAGCTGCATCCCTGGCAAACCCAGATGAAGACATCCCAATCAATGACTTTTGCGCAAAGAGTCTTCCAGACTATGAGGTATCAACTAACATACTGCCTCAAATGAAGATACCCCATACTGATTGCGCTTACAGGGGGAGCTCGTATTTGTAACTTCCAAACAGTGCCGCGACATTTCTCCCAAGGAAGCCAAGGGCTACATCCTAGGGTACACCGTGGGCAACGACATTTCTTGCCGCATGTACCAGCTTCCCAAGCACTCTGCCGGCCAATTCTTCTTTGCCAAGGCTTTCGATAAGTTTGCGCCCATTGGTCCTGCGTTGATCAGCCCAGCGATATTTGGCGACGGCTCAGGCTTTGCAGTAGAAGCAAGAGTGAATGGAGAGGTTAGGCAGGTAGCGGAGAAGAAGGACATGGTATTCTCGCCCGAGCAGATTCTCAGCCACATGAGTCAAGGTACTTGACCGTTGCGCACAAGTCGGATCAATGCTAACAGGCTTGGTACAGGAACAACCATACCGGCTGGTACAGCGGTCATGACGGGAACCCCCGCTGGAGTCGGTGCCTTCCATAGTCCCAAGGTGTTTCTCAAAGATGGTGACGTCCTTGAAGTCACTATGGCGCGGGTTGGAACGTTACGGAATGTTATCAAGTTTGAGTAAGCATCGTTCGTTCACCTATGTGAGCCTGACATGAAACGCTTTGCTAACTGCGTACTTTGCAGAGTTGGACTTTTAACGCGTCTGATAGTCTCTGTACAGAGAGTTGCTATCTTCCTGTTCAGTAGATTTATGTAGAAGCTACTTATAGGCATTTGCCATCATTGTGAATATAGATATCACGTCTTTTTACCTCGGGCTATTGTGTGGGTAGTTGGTATGCTGCCTGAAGTGGGTTTATGAGACTGCTATTTTAAGTTGATAGATATGATATATGATATAATAGCTAATGCTTGCATCGAGCGCCTTAGCTCGTGCCTTTTTTATACTCTATAAGTTGACATTCAAAAGTTGACTTTGTGTTTAGGAAACATAACGAAATCCTCTTACGTAAATATGCCTCATGACCCAACCGACAAAAGGAGATGCTGTAAACACTATAATCTTCGTGATACACAACACAGCACATGAAGATATGGTTAATCCCGTCATTACCCCATTTCAAATACTTGGAGTAAGTAAATCATCAAAGTCCACAATTTATTCAGACCTGAACAACTAAGAAGGAAAGGAAACATGTCTCAGTGATCCAGGTAACAGCCATTTTTGGTTACCTAGCTACATATAACGCCTTTCGGGCCATATCCTGTGAGCTATTTCTCACCTCCAAACCCGGCAAAGTCTCTCAGTGATTCCAAAGAGCTGACCAGCCCAGCATAGTCAGAAGCACAAGCAAAGATAAAGAAGTCGGGTCGAACAATAGCAAACTTGGTAGCTTTTCCAAGACGCTTAACAAAGACTGAGCTGTCGTATCTATTCGCCAGACGCCCGTTGGCTGCAGGGACTTGCGAAGGTGAGCAAATGGTGACATGAGCAAACTCCCCATTAGTGTCTGGAAGTGTCTTTTGACCTAGTGATGAATCGCCCGTCTGTGCGCCGTAAACAACGATGGCATCGTTCGAGATGATGGATGAAAGTCCGGCTTCTTGGACTGCAGCCCTTGCTTCGGCATACAAGCGTTGCTGGTTAGCTGGTTTTTCGTCGCTCATAACCACTAGAGTGAAGACCGTATTTCCCTTTCGTAAAAGTCCATCCGATAAGAATGATTCTGCCTGGCCTTTCGATCTCATATGTATCTGTGGAAGACGAGAACCGCCTTTTCCTCCCTTGACAAAGAACCCGTTTTCAACATCCGAAAATCCCTTCTTCTCTTTAAGAGACATGTAATCCACGTACCTGAAAAGAGGAGTGCTGTGCAGAAACATCAATAGCCGGAAACAGAACAGTAACCAGACGGAAGGCTCATTATTGCAGATGCGCCCGTTAATCATAGAGAACTGCGCCGCGTCGTTGATGCTCCGACGTCGCTCTGTTTCCCAGCACTTGAGCAGCTTGTCTTGGCTTTCGGGCTTGGAGTCTGGATGGAGCATCAGAGCTAACCTCCATGCGAGTTGGTGAGCGTCCCTAACGCCACTGCCAATTCCTTGACCGGCAAAAGGGGGAAAGACGTGAGCTGCATCGCCAATCAGGATAGTTCGTCCACTGAACCAGCGGTCAACAACCTTGTGAACAAAGTGGAATGGCCGGCAGCGAAGAACCTCGATACAGTTTCGTGGGTACTGAACGGGGCCGTCAAACTTTTGTTTGCGGTTTCTGTCTCCCTCAAGAGTAACCATCGGCGTAATATGCTCCCATAACAGCTCCTCCGAGTTATCTTTGATAAGCGCTTCATCCTGGGCAAACTCATGACGCCAAAGTCTTTCTTCATAGGGACCAAATCTTCCAGAGGCAGTAGCCTTTCCAGGTGGTGTGCAAAAGTGCCATCCGATCGGCCAGAAGAGATCATAAACCTCTTCCGGCGAGTACCCTAATTTCCAGAGTGGAAAGTCAGGATGAGTCTCGGGAGTCGGGACCTTCATCTTCAAGTTGGCAGCTATCCAGGTACCACTGTAAGGGTAAAGACCGTCTTGCTGCTTGATGCCAACTGTTGGTTCGAGGAAGTGTTTTCGCACAATGCCTAACTTCCCGTCGGCGCCGATGAGCCATTCTCCTTTGATCTGCTGTCGTGCACCTTGACTGTCATTAAAGTCTATAACCGGCGGATCTTGCTCAGACCGCGAGACTACTTCGCAGGCGGTACGGAGTGAGCAAAACTCGGACTCCCCGATAGACTTTCTCAAGGCCCCCTCTATAATACTGTTGGCATAAAAGTGACGTGTGAAAGGGATGCAAGAGGAGATCTACCTAGACGGGGCTGCATTTGCAGAATGCCTTCAGGTAAAGCTTGTTCAAGACTGTTGATGTCCCCGATACGAATCGAGAAGAATGGTGGAGTGTTGAATGCACCACAATGAACATTGACATGTGGCATTTCTGTGTCACCCTAGATTAGCACATAATGTGACTCGGTATGCAGCTGCATTTGCTTTCGAAGCTTGTGGACTTACCATGACCTATGCCCGCCAGATCGCTGATCCCGAGGCTGTGTAGAATTCTGACGGCATCTCCCGTGAGAAATACACCTCTGGGGTCGGTGGTTATCTCTGCTTCTTTTTCAAGAATAACTGACTGGAAAGAGTGCATTGTCAGTACTGAACATGAGGGTGCTGTATTTGTCGAAATGGTGGCTACTAACATGAATCTTGAGTCGGGCTAGTGATAGTCCCAGGGTGAGACCCGCTGGTCCACCGCCAACAATAATGACTTGGGTTTCTTCCATTGTATGCGTTGCTACTGAAATCTTAGGGGAATGATGTGTGCTTACTCGTGTATGTTAGACCATCCATCTCATTTAAGGACTTATATGGACGATAGCCTGGCCAGTCGTTCGATGGAAGTGCAACAGGCCTATGCCCGCGATCCTCGGTAATGGGACCCCCAGAAGCTACCGGGACGTTCCCTGTAGCAGACATGACGAAGCACTGAATAGGGGGTCTAGGCTTCAAATTGAGTTTGCCCTTTCGGAAGATTCGTGGATTACTTGAGTTCCTCCGCCGCTAGTTTGCAGATCCTCCGAGCTTTTTGTGGCGATAAAGATACCCCGCCCTGATACGGAGGAACAATCACCATGATGTAGAGTTGTTCATTGATGTTTACCCGTTTCTCGAAACTATCAATTTGAAGCACAGATCCTGCAGTTGACTTTTTGAGGACCGGATTGTTTGCCGCACCAACTAGTCAAACATGCTAGAGACATGTGTGAGCTGAAGATCATAGACAGCTTGCCAGCGACGCTGACTGTAGATGGTTCTCGACTGGTCCTGTGCAGTCATTACACTGATTAATAATGCATCAGATCCCTAACTCACGACTTTCAGGAACTGTGGCCTAGTCATTGTCTGAGATGAGACATCGAAGTGCGAGTCAAAGGATAAAGACATCGCTGTTATATCTCTTCTGCTAGATCCGACAGTCAATGACAAGCTTTGCAACCACCACAAAAGACAAAGGAGGAAGAGTTCATCAGCAAAATTTTATTATACTATCGCCCTTCCAAACATACTATGTAGATATCCTGCTTCCCTCCTACCTCCCTGTCCAGTCCCATGTTTCGGTGTTCCAGTCTTCAGTTCTCAAGTTTGCATTATAATCATTATCAGCTTATCATTTAGGCGGAGAAGCGGGTGGCGCGGCGGTTGTTGCGAGTGCCAGCGTCGTTCTCATCCTCCTCCTCATCATCATTGCCATTGTCATTGGCGTTGCCATTGTCGTTGCCATTTGTGTTACCATTGTTGTTGTTGTTGTTTCCATTTGTGTTACCGTTAGCACCACCAGTGGTATTGTCGTTGGTGGTATCGTTGGTGGTGTCATCCGCGTTGCCGTTGCCAGCAGTATTGCCCGTGTTTCCGGTGTTTCCGGTGTTTCCGGCATCAGTAGAATTGCCAGCATTACCGCCATTGCCCTGAGCCATCTGGACCGGAATCACACCACCGAACGGGCCTGCGCGAGCTGGGTTCTGACAGCGGACAAGACAGACGTTGTCCTCGCCTGCAACGGTTCCAGTACAGTTTTGCCCAGCAGGAATAGAAGCAACGAGAGGAAAGTCTCCCATCTCGCCGTCTCGGTTGCGACCCCGCTCATTACCCTCGACATTGGTCGTCACAGGGATGTTTTCCCAAGACGTACCGGTGCCGTCAGCGTTGATCATGCAGGTGTAGGGACCAGCACCGTCTGAGTTGACCTGATGAACCGTCATCTCGAGGCTACCACCGGGGTTGACCTGAGGGAGCTGGCTTCCTAGTTTGAGTGTAAGTTTGTGTAACCATCATCGACGTCAGTCGATATAGCTTACCTGTCTCTTCCATGATATCCAATGTTCCCTGCTCGATGTCGTTATCACCGTTAGACAAGGTTTCGCCGACGGTATCAGCAGCATTGCCTCGGAATCGAGTTGCGTCTTGCTGGAAAGGGCGTCTTCGAGTACCGTCTCGAGGAGTTGAAGTATCAACACCAAGGGCCATGCCAGAGCCACCAGCATCACCAACTGCATTGGTGATGACACTGTGGGCTGAGACTGCTGCGAGGTCGGCAGCGACGAAAAGGGCGAAAATGATGTTCTTGATGGGAGCCATTGTGAGCTTGTAGGATTATGGTGATGCAAATGGAGAAGAAAGGTGGGCAAAGAGATGACGGGTGAACTAGTCAGAGGGACTGAAATAAGAGACCTGACCGGCAGGAGAGAAGTGATTAAAAGGGAAGAAGGAGATGCTGATGCTGATTGATGATGCTGATGATTAGAACAATGAAGGGAAGATAATCAGACTTATATAGAAAAGTCAACGAGTCTTTTTCCTTTTACGGCCTTCTTAACATACACATATATCACCACCAAAACAGCAGCCAAGTAAAACACAAGACACTCTCGAGACATTCAACAGCTTCACGATGGCTGCCTCCAAAGTCTTCCAAACATCACCAGACAAACATATCACGCACCGCACGGTTTTCACCCACGCTTTGACCCTTCCCGCCCAGCCAAGACCCGGAATCCTCGTCTCCCGAAGAACACAGCCACTCTGTCAAACAAAACATCAAACAGCGATTCCCAAGCTGCGATTTGCTAAACAACCATAAACCACTTGAACCTAAAACATAGCGGTAGTTTCTGAGCTGCGCCCCACGGACCATGATCGGCAAACAGGTCATGGCGAACGGCGAAAGCGGCACGTCTGTAACCGATACCAAAACCTCGAATATCTTCTGAGGAGCCAATCGTATCTCTGCGTCGTCAAGTTCCGAGATCTGTGGAGGTGCTTTTGTCAAAGAGCCAATTGTCTATTGGGGATTGTGTTTTGGGGGAGAGACGTCGCAGGTGGTGTTTCAGGGGAGAGGGCTGAGCACAGGGCCTAGGGGAGGACAAAACGGATATGGTGAAGATTCAAAACTGTTTGGCTATATCTAAGCTAAATATTATGTCTATTTTTTGAAAAATCGTGCATGTGATGGCGGCCGAAGGGTTGCTGAATGGGAATGACCCTGGTTGGATTTGTTCCCGGCCGAAACCCCGGGCGGCACTAACACGAGGTAGTGAATGTGGGGCCTAACTACGGAATATGACTCGAGTGAATTTAGCTTCGGAGGATTCGGGGATTGATTCACCCTAGAGTTCCTCCGCCGCCAGTTTTAACATCTCGTGGTCTTTAGTTGCAGCGACAAAAGATAGATACCTATCAAGTGGGTGGATTCTTACTGTTAAATAGTAATTGATTGACTGTTTTTTTCTGAACTGTAGTCAGACAATGGTTCCTCAAAAATCCTTAGCCGCACAAAAAAATGTCAACAATGAATACTGCAGCAAGCTCCTCAATTCGATTTCGGTGTGGACTCGTCTTCAAAAACAGGCTTGTCAAGACCGCAATGTCTGAAAAGATGGCCGACAACCTACTACCATCTGCCAATCATAGAGCATTGTATAAGCGGTGGGCGGAAGGCGGATGGGCAGCTTTAATCACAGGTAAAGCAAAGATCTTTATTCACGCGTGCAACAGCTTTTTCTGATAATACATAGGCAACATCATGGTTTCGGACCAGTACCTTGGCAGTAATGAAGATGTCGCAGTCACTGGAACAACATCAGCCTTGCTGGAAAGTTGGTCAGAGTGGACAGCTTCTGCCAAGAATCAGAACTGCCATATAATTGCTCAGTTGTGAGTTCAGAATCTCGATGATGGAGTGAGGATTAAAAGAGATTGTGAGTAACCGGAGTGATATGCTAGAAACCATCCAGGACGCCAATCTCCAATTGGAACGGGAAAGAGAAGCATATTCGCAAAGACGATCGCGCCGAGTGCCATTCCCATTAATCTCGGCGACAACATCGTCGCAAAATTGATCCGTATGTTGGTCTTTGGAACTCCGAGGGCCATGACACGGTATGACATTGATGTTGTCATCGCGCAATTCACTGAAGCTGCACGACTGGCTTACCAAGCTGGCTTTCAAGGCGTTGAAGTTCACGCAGCACGTAAGCCACCAGTGGTACTGGAAAACAAACTGGTATATTTGCTAATCTAGATCACAGATGGGTTCTTGCTTTCTCAGTTCATGTCACCAAACAGCAACCAGCGCGATGATGAGTTCGGAGGTTCAGCAGACAAGCGCGTCGAACTAGTTCTTCGCATTATCCGATCCATCCGCAAAGAAGTCCCCAAGTCATTCTGCGTTGGTGTAAAGATCAATTCGGCAGACTTTAAAGACGAAGAGGGCATGACTGAGATGCTACGACAGATCGAGTTGATTCAGCAGGAGGAAATCGACTACATCAATCTAAGCGGTGGATCTTTCGAAGACCCTCAGATGATGAGCACCAATTCGTCCCTGCAACCGAACTCTGCCGAATCTCGGTCAAGTATTCGTGAGGGTTTCTTCCTACGAACGAGCGAAGAGATTCGTCGCCGATTTCCTGATCTTACACTGCTTGTGACAGGCGGATTCAGAAGTCGGAATGGCATTTCTGGAGCTCTTGATAAGAACGCCTGCGATCTGGTCGGACTCGGGAGACCAGCTGTGAAATATCCAGAGTTGCCGAGCAGGATCGTGTTCAATGAGGATATCAGCGACTCTGAAGCTAGATTTGATGTGGAGTCTGCCCCCGGAGGTGGATGGTTGGCTTCAAAGATCCGCTCTGTTGGAGCAGGCGTAGAGACAGTAAGTGAATATCCTTGCTCTTAACCAAGGTCATATTGGCTCTTGAGTCACGAGACAGTATCGCTGACAGGACTAGAAATACTGGGTTGCTGCTATGAGTAAGCTATGAGATAAGTCGAGCGAGAACTACGTTGGCTTAGACAACTGTAGATATATTGCCGTGTTATAGAATTGTTATCGCGGAGGCATTATAGCTTGGGCGCTCTATAAATGTGATGATTGAAGTGTGCTCTGATGAAGTAGTTTATGCTCTAATTATGATAGAGACAGGCTTGTAAGCTTTGCCTTGCAGAATGCTCCCCTTCTGACAAGCCTCCTGTCGAGCCTCTACCGGACCCTAAAACCGATTCCCAATGGTCTTTTCACTCGTTTCAGCCACAACAGCCTGACCCTTATTACTCCACACGTCATTCCAGTACGGCGAGATCTGAAACTACCATGACACTGACCAGGCCCAAAGATGCGCACAAACCAATGTTGCATTAGCACGTGAAAGATATCTGGGATGGATACGTAAAAGCCAACATTTCTGTCGACTGCGATATGGCCATGGTCTAAATAGTACGCTATCTTATTTCAGGGTGACGCAGCCCTCATACCTCCGGAAACATATCATTTTGACGTACCCATAACCAACTCGGCAACTTGCTCGCCTGTCAGATCATCGAAGTCAGCCCTCCAAATTCCACGAGCTGCTAGGCCTTTATTGGTCCAGTCAGCGCAAATCTTGTCCTGCTCTTCGGGATCGTCTTGAGTTCCAAGAAAGACCAGCCTGCGACATGCACGCCGATAAGCGGAGGCGGATGTCTTTGGGATACCGAATTTGGAAGTGAACTGCTCGACTATACCGTTCGGAGTGGCATATTTGAGTTCACGATAATCGCTGTAACCGGCTCGAATGAGAAGAGAAGCGGTTTTGGGTGTGATGGTCAGCTTCTGTTGCAGTAGTGCTTGAGCTGTAGACATTGTGCCGTCGTGAATGCTGGGTCAAGTGCTGCGTGAGATGGGTCTAGTGAATGAGCACTATGCCGCAGGAGGAGGTCAAATGTAACAATAATGCAATGGGCTGATGCAATCACGTTTTCAGAGACGGGATGGCGAGTTTGGGGCGACTATTCAGGTTGCAGAGGGCTTAAAGACTGTGATGAAAGGTAGAGAATTATTCACGGTCAGATATTGTCTCGTGTTTAGATTCTTGACTAGCAGACTCACGCTAAAAACGCCACAGTTTACTGTATCTTATTGAGCACGGTGGGCAACATGGAGCGTTTGTGGCAATAAGTGGGGGAACAACCTGGCCCATTTCAGCCGCGGCTAAATACAGAGGTTAGGTGAGGAAGGTAAAGGGAGCATATTCAGAGGAAGGGGGCGTGATAACAACCAAGGCTTAGTTACTTGAGGTACTATATAGATTGTCTGACCTTCTTTAAGCAATTATGCCTACCCCGCTTGTAAATATAGGCAGACGGCTCAGTGATTGGGATTACATATAAGTCGGGCCTGACAGACTGCTTTCTGCCCCATATCCTTGACTATGCTAGTATAGTCGTAGGTAGTAATGGGGTATGTTCGACCATGACGTCCCAAGCACGGCCGGCTGGCTCTGATTGCTCTGCGCGTCTCGCTGCTGGCGCTATATGCAAGCCAGGTATCATCTGCCAGCTCGCTGGTGGCGTGGCATGGCCACCCTCACAGATCATATCCGCCAAATACAAGCAAAACAATTGACAATTGTTGTTATAAACATTGTAGTCTGGCACCATTGACGCGATCACCTCTTCGGCTGTACCGAGGTTAACATGCTGCTCTTTGAGGTATGCTAAGATTACTAACCGGCCTGCCGAATAGCTTCATCGTTAAAGGTGGTTTTACCGATCAACATAGGCTTCTGCCATGCACCGAGGAAGGTTTGCTCTGACGTCTTGCCATTATTGTATAGAACCTTCAGATCAATGTCACCGCCTAGCTCGTGATAGTAATCTCCAACCATGACGGCCCAGTGATGAGTTGGATCAGGAGCCGGGTTTGAGGAAATCAAGGCAGGCGACACAGACACATGAGGGCTTGTCACAGCACCAATCAGCTTGCTGATCATCCCTCCCACTGGATGGGATCCAAGATAGACATCGCGAAGCGGCTCATGTTTACTTGGTGCTGCAGGAGGAATAACGTTGTCTTGTTTTCCAGCAACGCCCATCTTCTGCAGTGGATGTCGAAGAGCCTCCTTGATGATATGGAGAGGGAAGACTCCTTCATTGGAAGTGTCTGTCAGAGCATGAGCCGGGGACACATTGGTGCCAACGGCTTGCTTAAGGTGCGCCCAACTGATCATTCATTAGTAAACGCTTTACCTTCAAGATTGGAATAGTCTTACACGTCGTCAAGTCCCATGTTTGTTTCATGTGTTTTCGCGATCTGGTTTGTGATGCGAATAGAATAGTGATGAGAGAGAAACAGTGAGTTATTGCAAGGTCTATATAGTCATTCATTGTGGGGATGGAAGATGAAATGATATCCATTCTGGGCATGAAGGGGAAAGCAATGGACGGTCATGTCCGAAGCTGTACAAATCCTGGCTGGCTAGATAGTATTGCAGGCCCCTCGTCTATGTGATATTCTGCCTATTGTCTGCAATAATCGCACGATATCCAGTCTGTAACCGCTTATGTGACGCGCGTTTTACAGATTGCGTTTGGCCAATTATGCTCATTTGTCTCAACTGTCAGGTTACATAGATTCCTAGAGCTGAATGTTTAGCGCTGTGCTAGCCTATTTTAAACGATATTGGCAATAGTCTTATCATTAGTGTATACCCCAGGCTGTTTTTGGAGTCGCCTTGATTAACCGAGGGAGGCCAACTGGCCGAATTCCACAACCCAGTATCTCTCAGCGACCCGTGACAATATCGACTGAGGCCATTCATCCGAACCCTTCACCCTACCGATCTTTTCGTTTAAGATCTGATATAAGATGCAACTTGAATGACTTAAAAAGGGTGAACTCCTATGAGTCATGTTAGTAGTCAAAGTTGAAATCGAATAAACCCACATACCATTAACCATAACGGGAAAAACGTGACCATAAAGCGTAATATTCGCGACTGATGACCTTCCCATATCTCTCGCTTATATTTCTTGTCAAGGATTTGATGAACAACGACACGAGCATATTCGTCTGCAGGCATGCCGTTCTTGTTTCCTCCATTCTTGACGGACTCAACGGTGCTTTTGATAGGTCGGTATAATGAGTCTTCAGAGACGAGAACACCGTCGCGAAGGATGTTGCTGCGAACATAGCCGGTCACAACCTCTATGACCTCGATGGAAAGAGGCCTTAGTTCCTAGACTCGTTGATTAGTGTCACATTGGGTGAGATACTCTCAGTTGCAAATGAAGCGAGGCCAACTAACCACTCGAAGAGTCTTCGTATACTGACTGAGAGCCGCCTTGGAAGCATTATAGACCGACTGACATACAACAGGAACATCGCGGGTAACGCTCCCAATCTGAACAATGCGTGGCCGAGGAGCCTTTCGCAAAAGCGGGATGCAGAGCTGGCACATGTGCATAACAGCTACAACATTAACAGCGAATAGCTTTGTGACCTCGCCGACGTCAATATCCGTAGCTGGGGATGCGTAGTGCATCCCTGCATTGTTGACGAGTATGTCCAGGCGTCCTTCGGCGTATTTGGTGACCGAGTTTCTAAGCCTTTCGAGGCTCGTCGAGTCGCCAAGCTCCAGAGGTAGCGCAATGATGTTTGCATGTTGCCTTGTCAGATTTTCTAAAGACTCAACACGTCTGGCTGTGGCGAATACTGTAAAGTTGTTCTTGGCGAGGGCAATGGCAAGTTGCTCGCCGATGCCACTGTTGCAGCCAGTGACGAGTGCGAATGGTGGTGCGTACGAAGTAGCCATCTTGATTAGAAATCACGATTGTGGTAGGGAAGTCTAACCACATCGTTCCACAAGGCTTTTATGTCGTGGAAGACCCGCGGCTCATGGGATGAAGTCACCCCGCAATCAAGAGTTCGCCCCAGACTTTCGTGGCAGGTTTCACAAGTACCGAGGCTGGATCTTTGCGTCGATCACGAGGCACGGAATCACGGCGAGATCCATTTCTCCGATTAAATTCTTCTCCGCGATTCCGGATAGACAACCCGACTTGCGCTCGGCGGTTGGTGGTAGATCTTCCGAAGCTAACCTCAGTTCCTCCGAAGTCGAGAGCCGTGTGAGTGGGTCACTAAATGCTACCCCAGGATGGGGATTGCAGAGACCAGCAGCTGCGGGACCTATAAACTATACACTTTTAAAGGATAAATACCCAAGGCTCTTAACAAGTAGTAACAAGATTCATCTCTGAACCGTTTACTATGTCTTTGGCATTAAAGATCGCATTGACTGTTCTCACCAAATTGCCCAGGTGCTTACGAGAAGCCATCATGCCTGACATGCGAATCCCCACAATCACCAACGACCCTTCCAAGGTCCAACTGTCCCGCATCGCCCACGTCTACTTCGAACACCCAGACCTGGAGAAGTTCGACAATTTCGCCAACGACTTTGGCTTTGTCAAAGAGGCTCAAGTCGGAGATACTATATACTACCGAGGTTATGGTATCGATCCTTTTGTTTATGTCGCAACCAAGAGTAAAGATGGAAAACAGAGATTCCTTGGGCCTGCTTTTGTAGCTGCTTCTGAGGAGGAGTTTGACAAGGCAGCTGCTCTTGAGGGAGCTGAACGAGTCTCTCTTGAGCATGCGCCGGGTGGGGGAAAGATGATCAAATTCAGTCGACAGGATAATACGTTCTTTCATGTTGTGTATGGTCAAGAAGAGCGAAACATTGACTCGGAAGAGCCTACCGCAACACATGAACAACAGGGCCCATATAACAAACCATTCACAAAGCCAAGGCGAGGTGAGCGATACACGCTTCTTACCTTCTACTCACGTGCTGACTGTTCCTAGGAAAGTACCAGCGCTATCATCCTGGCCCAGCTCTCGTCCATAAGCTCGGCCATTTTGGCTACGTCGTTCCCGACTTTGACAACGAGCTAGCATGGTACACAAACAACTTCAACTTTGTCCCTTCAGACATCCTGTACCACTGGGACTTCTCCAATATGGACGTGCTCACCTTTATGCACCTGGACCTTGGTGATGAGTATTCCGATCATCACTGCTTCTTTATGCAGCGCGCTGAACCCCATGTCAAAAAGATATACTGCCACCATACCTCGTTTGAGGTGGCAGATTTCGATACTCAGCTCCTTGGACATGAGTATTTGGCTAGCAAAGGCTGGAAGAGTGTCTGGGGCGTTGGACGACATGTCTTAGGTAGTCAGATCTTTGACTACTGGGCTGATCCTAGTGGCTTCAAGATTGAGCATTATGCGGATGGTGATGTCGTCAATCGGGCGACAGGGACCAACAGGGACGTCGTTGGACCTTTCTCGGTTTGGGGCCCCGAAGTACCCAAGGACTTTGGCGAGAAGGGTGCATGAGCAGGACTGGCCTAACGAGAGACTGGGATCTAGTTTGCATCACTTTGGATGCAGGTGTCATTTAATTGTATTTATTCGAAGTATCTACTTATCTAGCGACCTATTTGTGCTGTTGATTGGCTTCCTCCTGCTGCCTTTCCTCCCGAATTGACCGAAACTCTCCACTGAGCTCAATATCTGAAGTTGGTATGACTTTTGACCTCAGCCGGATCTTGAAAATTGCGTAAAGCACTGGAGTCATCTCGTTAGATTATTGTGTAGCTGGAATAGTGGATTGTTCAGACATACCAGCAAAGATGGCTATGTTGATATAACATGTGATGAATCCCTGGGCAGTGAAGTGGCCCTTCACAAACACGTCGAACCCTGAGATTTAGTTAGCAGGAGCATTCATGTTTCAAGGGAGGAGAACTGTGATGTACCACAAAACAGGATAACCAAGGAAACCATGAGCAACGTCGCCCAGGCCACATATGGCTGGAAGGGACTCTTGTACGGGAGATCTAAACGCGTTAGAAAAGCTCTTGATGGAAAGTTCCGATCTACAAACCTTCTCTGCTGTAACCCTGTTTCTTGAGACCCGCAAAGAAACGGAGATAAGTCACCTGGATGACCACCCAGCCGATGAGACCAGCAACAGTCGTGATGTTTACAAACCACGCGAAGACCACGGAAGTGTTGTTGACAACCGTCAAGTACACGAGTGGAGACAATAGGCAGCTCATACCAACCGCATAGTGAGGAGTGCCGAATCTGTTGCAACGTTGGAAGAACTGAGGAGCATGACCATCGCAGCTAAGGCCGAAAAGAGTTCGAGAGGCGATGAATACGCAAGCAGAGCCGCTGCTTATGGCTGAGGTACACACGACGGCGTTGATGATCGAGGGGACAACTGATACTCCAGATCGTTGGAAGGCGATGACGAATGGAGACTGTGAGGCGGTTCCGGTAGAGACACCGAGGGCTGGGTCGTTGTATGGTCTGATGGAGTCTCGTTAGTTTTCTGTAGTCTCTCCAGGGAACGTTAAGTACGTACACAATGAGACCAACGATGAAAATACTGCAGATGTAAAAGAAGAAGATTCTGTAAAAGGTCTTCTTTGTCGCAGCTGGGATCACCTTTCTCGGATTCCGTGTCTCAGAGCCCGAGATGGCCACGACTTGAATATTACCATAGCTAAACGCAGCCGGGAGCATAGCCTTCCAGAAAGCGAGGAACCGTCCAGCTGAGCCTTCTTTGATATAAGTGTTGAAGGCTCCTGGATGGATCCAGTACCGAAAGCCCAGCCGTTCGTGATTCGGTGCTCCGCCAAGGTCAATGACCAGACCACCAATGATGAGACCAATAATAAGCATGATCTTGAGAGATGCAAAGACGACTTCGGACTCTCCGTAAAGCTTGGCCCCGCAAAGATTGGCGACGATGATGAAGAGAAGAAAGATGGTGATCCAAACGCCAGGATTGATCGATGTATTCCAGAATTGGACGAGCGTGGCTGCGGCGCTGATCTCGGCGGGCATGTTGATAGCCATGGTGTACCCTACTTGAGTCAGAACATTGCAATGGGCATCCACAAGTAGTATGCAACTTACAGAAGTTCCAACCTGTTGCAGCACCGAGTGCAGGTTCAACAAATTTGGTCGCATGACGAACGAAGCCGCCAGTCGATGGCATAAACGCTGTGATCTCTCCTGTAGTATACGCAACGCCTGCTGTGACAAATCCCATGAGCGTATATGCGAGAAGAGCTCCAACCGGGCCTGCTGTCGCGATGACCTGGCCAGAACTAAGAAAAAGTCCAGTTCCCTGCCAGAGTTAATTTTGTTAAAGGACAAGGCACCGGGGAAACTTACAATCATACCAGCGACGGCAATCATGTTAATATGTCGGGATCCCAGTTCTCGCTTGAGGCCGCTGGAGATGACCTCCATCTCGACGTCTGCCGGCATATCACGGCAGACAATCTTTTCGTCTCTGTCCATTGTCACCTGAGTTCAAATGGTAGATTTTAAAAAAGGGCATTGATATGGAGATGAGTTCAAAGAACCCCAACTATTGCCACGGACAGACGAGGATAATATAACTGTTTCCCAATGCTACGGTGACTCAAGTCATGTTATCTGAGTCGGCCGACCTTCTCCATTATTTATGATGGAGACCGACTCCAGTGGCTTATCGCAATGCATGGCTCGTTTATCCTGAGGGGAAGCAGGGGTTTAGCTTGAATCGCCGGTGGATGTTTAGAATGCAGGCGGGGAAATTCGCCGATCGGCAATAAACGGACGAGGCTCACGTCCAGACCGGTCCAGTCCTTTATTATAATCTCTTCATGTGCTGAGCCCTATAATGCAAACGAATGCAATCTCAGCCGCTTCCTTTTAGTTTCTTTTCTTATCAGCCATGGCTTCCACCAATACCCATGATGACTCCTTCGAGCTATTTGACTTGAGAGTCGAGGTCGTTTGTCCGCCAGGCAAGAAGATCATGTGCGGAGCGAGAGAAGGAGACTACTTTATGCTGAAAGGCGAAATGCTTTACCTCCCGCCAGACCAGGGGATCAGTATCTATAGCCTTGGTAAGATAAGAAGTCCTATATAAGGAACTTAGGACATACTGATTGGAATCAGCCTCCGTTCTCCCGCTTCTACCAGCCAAGCAGAGAGTGACATCCCCCAACGACTGGATGACTACGGATGCATTGATAGCTTGCCCCGATCCTAACTGTCCCTCGCAACTGAAGATAGTAAAGGAAGGGATTCGGAAGTTTAGCCACGCGGAGACTACTGTTGTTCCATTAAGTGGGAACTCTGGGCCATGATGCATGATGGAAAGAGTAGCCGTCAGATGCATAATATTCATTAATCTGTTCGTGGGAAGAATGATACATCTTGAGGGCTCATTCCAAACATTTCGACGGATCTGCTCCCCCGACGGAAGACGTTGGCGAAGAGGTCTTGCGAGTGGTCATAAAGCTCAGCATATAAGACGTGATTGAAAGCCTTTGCTGACATGGCCAAAATTGAGCTCAAGATAAATGCAGACTCGGAGCGGACGTAGGCAAAAGTATGGAGATGGGGATCGAGTTGGCTGATGTATGGATTGAAAACAGTTATGAAGCTAAGACCAGGTCAGTGTACACAGCATGAATGCTTAGAAGGTTCTGCTTACCTATCGAACAGAGACTTTGCCAGAGATGGAGTGATCAGCCCAAGTTCAATCGGATCCTTAAGTGATTCATCACGGCTTCTCTGTCGCTGCGCAGGTTCCTGGTCCGCACTTAGAATATTGCCCAGAGAGAACCAACCCTCCAGGGCTTGGTGATTGAGCAACCCTGATGGCTGTAGATTATTCGCATCATCTTCAGTCTCTGAGATATGGGCCCCTGCTGCCACTGGACTTCCCAGACTTATAATCGACTGTGGTGAGATGGTAGGGGCTTTCTTCATTTTCGAGATTCTATACTTTATATTAATAAGATTATAAGATAACTGAATTACATTATATATTTTATTTCTAATTTATAGCTTTAATAATCCTCTTTAAATATATATTTAAGATACTTATATAT